>JZKD02S0492587.1:3993-17037 GCA_000966675.3 Picea glauca
CTCCATCTGTGACAATTTTTACCTCATATGGTCCTAACCAATGCATTCTGAGTTTTCCTGGGTGCTGAAACGATTTGTCGTCTTACATCAATACTAGATCTCCTTCCTTGAAAGTCTTCTTCTTGATGTGCCTATCATGCCAAGCCTTGTCTCTCGATTTCTGAACTTGTTGGTGAAATCCTGCTAAGATCTGATCTTCCTCCATGGTCATCAACTAATTTAGTCTCTCTTGTATTGCACCTCGTTCTGTCATTTGTGTAATGGTTTCTATGCGCAAACAAGGTACTAGAAATTCTAATGGCACCATTTCTTCCTGGCCATATACCAGTTTAAATGGTCTGTGCCCTGACAAATTTTTGTACGTCGTCCTGTAGGCCCACAATACTACCAGTATTTTGAGGTCCCAATCGTCCTTGTTGACATTACAGATCTTTGTCAGTGCATTTTCCAAGATTTTGTTGAATGCCTCTATTGTGCCATTCGCTTGTGGATAATATGGTGTGCTCTTCTGATGATGGACTTCAAACTCTTCGATCATGGCGTTGATGGTAAGTTAACAATTACTACAATCTTTGCAGGATCTACTAGTAAACCTTGTTTTCATACTATATGGCCTAATAGTATCCCAAACGGTGTTCCAAATATGCATTTATTTATGTTTAGTGATATTTGGAATTGTCTGCATATTTCTAACATTAGCCATAAGACTTCTACATGTTCTCTCAATAAACTATAGACTGTCCAATCATCCAAGTATACTTCTAGAAACTGGTGGATGAATTCCTTAAACACAGCAATGACTACTCTGGAAAATATTGTTGGTGCATTCTTCAGTCCAAATGGCATGACTGTGTACTGGTAAGATCCCCATTTTGTCACAAAGGTGGTCCTGTATCTGTCTTCCTGTGCTATCTTAATCTGGTGGTAGCCTGAGAATCCATCAGTGAATGAGTAAGATTCATGTCCTCCTGTTAGCGCTGGAAGTCACTCCTGAATTGCTTGCAGGAGCAGAGCCCAACGCCCATCAGTTTTTTATGTCACGGTTTAATAGATGGGCGATCAAATGGAGATAAATACTCGAGGAGATAGATTCTAACTCAAGGACTGGGTCTGGTACGTAAGCAACAGAGGAGGTCTCGACCTAACTTCAGCCAGTGAGTTGATTAAACGATGAGCAGATGGAAGACTTAGTGAGAGAGGTGAACAAACAGCTCTGGGAAACAGGCTTACAGTGGTTTGTAGGGGAAAAAATCTGAATGCAGGGTCCTCCTAGTTCAGAGCTTCAAGAAACTGAGGGAAAAACTTGACTGGATCCTCCAATTCCAAGTCACTCGGCGCTGGGAAAAACACGAGAACCGATTAGAAACGGTGCAACTATCACAGTGATCCAGGACAACATCATCCTATAACAGCTGCAGCTCGACTGGATCCTCCAATTTTGTCTTTCCTAATACAATATAACAAAGACGTAAAAGGAAACTAGCATTCATAAAGCAAGAAGTCTCAAAATTCTATACATAACCAGAATTACAGTGCTTCATTAAAACATTACAACCGGGAGCTCTACTCAACCATCGATGCCTACAAAATACAAAGACTGAGTCTATATACTCAGGCAGATTCACCTCACAGAGGCATGCCTAGTCACCCCAAATCTTGGTGTCTCTTCAATCAAACTCGTACCAATATCTTTCTTTAAATGCCACCTTAACTATGCATGGCTCCTGTAAGGAGGGTAGCTGGGCCATTAAGCGCTTGGCTAGTGTGTGCAGACTTCTTCGTTGAGCTGAGGACTTTGGCATGGCCTCTCTGAGGAAAACAGTACACAGGACCTCTGCGAGTGGACGTTTTTCCAGACTCTCCATTCCCTCATTTAATGAATGAAAGGAGGCCTCAACTACTTCTTCTTATCTTTATTTACTTCAAGCGAAAACCAGGAGAGAAATCACTTCTGACGGCATCTGGAAATCATGACGATGCTTTCGGCGACTGGACACAACACCTTTAGGCCCCCTTCTTCTTAGCTCTTTTAATTTCTCGGGTAACCGTGGACCGTGACCCTGCTTTTACTCCCATGAAGGTTCTCGATGTTCGCAAATAAGGGGGACTGCTCTCTATGCCTTGAAGTCGCGAGAGGCGAAACGCCGAGACGGCTTAATCATGCGCCACGTGCCCCTTTAGATCCAACGTCTCTGAACGCTTCCCATGCTGCTGTGGGCCCGGGCCCTGCATGCTCTCAGCACCTCGCGCATCGCGAAATAACGGAGTCGTTCTTTGCACTTTGAAGTCACGAGAGGCGAAACGCCGAGACAGCTTGATCGTGCGCCAGGTGTCCTTCTAGATCCGACGGCTCTGATTATCTCATCAGTATTGTGGGCCCGATCCCTAGCGCCCTCGACACTTCGCGTATCACGGCTGGGAGAAGGCTGGCCCTCGTGCTTTAAATTTGCGATGGGAGAAAAGGCGAGGAGCCTAATCGCGCACCACGTGTTCCTCTGGATGGACGGCTAAGATCTCCTCGGCAATATTGTGGGATTGGCCTTATCACATTGTGCGCGCTGGCGCCTTTTCCTCAGGTATGTTCCCCTGTGACCAGGCGCCAAGACCGTGGGCCCAACATTAAAGACTCTCACAACTCGCAATCTCGAGAGTTGGAGTGTGAAACTTTGGCCTTCTCCTCTCGCGTGGTCCCAAGACGCGATGGTCAACAAAGGTTAACCCCCGAGGAAATCTGACTGCTCTCTTTTGAACACTTATGTGCTATACTCCGGCGCGACTCGGCTGTCTGTGATTACCCATTGATCGTCGATCTGCTTCGACAATGAATTTTTGCCGATGAAACCAAATGCCCGCTCGCTTGGTTTAAAACCCGAAAAGGACTTCTTTTGCGTGCCGCGTTCGGGCGCTGTTGGCGCCACTTGTGGAGCTTGAACACTCTTAGGCCCGAAACAAGAAATGTTGCTAACATTAGGCTCCACGAGGGATAGAGTCGTCCCTGTGATGCTCTAAGAACTCCTTTTGCAGCTTCAGTGCCTTTCTATTGGGTTATGGAGTCATCTACTAAGCCGAAACAATAATAGTGAAAACAAAGAACAGAAAGGAAAATATATACAAAACATAGGAGCCACTGAAGGCTCAAACAAAACATTTTTTAAGAAAATGCCCATTTACTGGGCTGCTGAAAACTTCTTCGCCTTCCAAATCTTGTAGCCGATATGTGTTATTTGAAAAGACTTCAGAGATCCTGAAAGGACCGATCCACAGGGCTTCAAATTTTCCGTGTTTTCCCTTGTCTTGCTTAGGAGCGTCCCATTTGAGCACCAGATCACCCAGCTCGAATTCTTTCTTCCTACTCTTCTTGTCAAAATCCTGCTTGATCTTCTGCTGATGATTGTAAGCCCTGTTCATGACCTGCTCTCTGGCTTGCTGGACTTCTACCAGCTGATGAATTCTTCGGATCATATTATTGGGCTCCTCTTGATAGTCCTGGAATAATTTTGCTACGGGAATAGCCAGATGAGAAGGGAAGACAGCTTCTGCTCCGTATACGAACTGGAAAGGGGAGGTGCCGATAGATCTCTTCGTAGTCACTCAATTAGCCCATAGAGAAAATTTTAGCTTTGAATTCCAATCCCTTTTGTTGTCTTCCAACAGTCTTTTGATGATCCTTATTATACTTTTGTTGGAGGAATCTGCTAAACCATTGCCCTGTGGGTAATATGGGGTGGAGTGAATCAGTTTGATCTCGAAATGCTTGCAGAACTTAGCTAATGGCTCAGACCCGAAAGCGGCTGCGTTATCAGTGACAATCTTTCTTGGGCAGCCGAACCTTGTGATGAGGTCCTCCAGGAACCCAATGATTACCTTATGGGAAGCGCCCCTGGTAGGGATAGATTCTATCCACTTAGTAAAGAAATCTGTGGCCGTCAGGATCCATCTGTGCTGCCCATTGGAAGCAGGGTGGATTTCTCCGATAAAATCTAGGCCCCATTGCTGGAAAGGTCCCGAAACAACAACGGGTTGTAAAGGCAGAGACTTGAGTTGTTGCTTCCCTGCAAATCTTTGGCATGTGATACAGGTTCTAACCCCTCTATGGACATCAGCGGACAAGGTGGGCCAGTAGTACCCGGCTCTGAGAATTTTGTGGGTTGTAGTCTTCCAGGAATAGTTCCCTCCACATAGGCCACTGTGAAACTCGACCATGATCTTGTCAGCCTCTTATGGATTCATGCATTTTAAAAGCACTCCCAGGGGATCTTTCCAGTATAAAATTTGATCAATAAGGAAGTACTTGACTTCCCTGAGCTTGAGAGTTCTTGCTTTGTTTCTTTGCAGGCCATCTGGGGGCCGCAATTCCTGCAGAAAATATATGACATCCTTATACCAAGGACATCAAGCCAATGGGGGCTCCCTTTAAGGGTCTGTTTCAGACAGCTGACCCTGTTGGATTCCTGAGCATTTGTTCATGAAATTTACCCCCAAAGCTTGGCAATTGGCTTCAGCCAGCAACTTGGCTAAGCCTTGACCTTTGATCAATTTGGTAGGTCTTATTTCCAGGTCAAACTCCAGGATCTTGGCTATCCATTTACTCCTCTTCCCATCAATGTCGGGTTGTACAAGGATGTCCTTCACAGAGGCTGAAGGAACGTATGCGATCACCTTTGAGTGCAGAACATAGACCCTGAAAGATTTGAGAGCTTTCACTAAGGCATAGGCCTGTTTCTCTATGATTTCATATCTGACCTCTGCATCTCTTAACGCCCTGCTGAAGAAGGCAATGGGCTGCTCTCGCCCCTTATCATTCCTCTGCAACAAAACCCCGGCTACTGTATCAAAAGAAGCGAAGGAGAAAATTAGGAACTCTTTGGAATAGTTCGGACTGATAAGCACAGGTGCCTCAGTCAATGCCTTTTTAATCTGGTCGAAAGAGGCCCTAGGCTCAGCGGTCCATTTCACTTTGTTTCCCTTCCTGAGCATGGTCGTGATATGTTTCACTAGCTCGGAAAAATTCGAGACAAACCTCCTTAAGAAATTATTTTTCCCCAAAAAGGTCTGAACCTCTTTTTTAGATCTGGGAAGCGATAGGGTCTGAATTGCTTCTACTCAGATCGGATCAATTCTTACCCCCTCTGCAGATACTATGTGGCCTAACAGCTTCCCTTCCTTCATAGAAAACAGAGACTTCTTGGGGTTCAAAGACAGGCCAAACCTCCAACACTTCAGGAAAACTTTCTTCAAGTGGCAGCAGTGCTCCTTATTTGTCCTGGAGAAGACCGTGATGTCATCTAGATATATTACCACAAACTGGTCTTTCTCCCCGATGAAGGCTATGTCCATGGCACGCTGAAATGTTGCTCCTGCGTTCATCAGTCCGAAAGGCATTTTGGCATACATGAATGTGCCCCAAGGAGTGGTGAAGGTTGTCTTCTCTCTGCCCTCAGGCATGACTGATATCTGATTGTAGCCAGAGAAACCATCAATCATGGATATCCTAGATGCACCAGTGACCCTCTGCAATATATGTTCCATGTTGGGTAGGGGTTAATTGTCCTTCCTGGAGCTCCTATTCAGGTTCCTGAAACCAACACAGAGTCTGATTTCGCCGCTTTTCTTCTTTACTGGGACCAAATTGGCCACCCACTCGGAGTATCTCAAGGGGACAATGATTTGGGCATCTAGCAGCTTCTTCACTTCTTTCTCCATGACTGGTAGCAACATGGGATTTATCTACCTCAGCTTCTGTTTGAACGGCTTAGCGCCCTCCTTCAGCGGGATCTTGTGTTCAATGACGGATGTATCATATGTCTTGAGGTCTTCGTAAGTCCATGCAAACACATCGGAAAATTATTTCAGCAACTCAGTATATTCGGCCCTCTGTTATGCAGTCAAGCTGCTTGACAGCTTGACAAACTTAGGCTCCTCCGGTGTGCCAATGTTGCACTCGGCTGTGTCAGCGTCATCGTCGGAAACTCTCCCCTTTATGGCCACGTCATTCCCATCAAACAATCGTTCTAATGGGACCAATCCCCTTGGAATTTGATTGTTAGGCAATTGAATAATGTCATGCTTCGCTATCTTACTTAGCAACCTACCCCCATAAACCTCTTCCTCAGAGGCAGGATCTTGGTCGATATGCATCTCTGAGAATTCTTCGGCAGTCTCCAAGAACCTCTTGATCTCGAGATCATCCTCAAACACCTTCCAATGTTTGACGTTGTTAGGTATGGAGGGCCTGTATTTTACTTCTACATCGTACCTCAATTTAGGCGGCGAGGGTACTTTGAAAACACTCGCTGATGTAGACAGGGAGTCTGCGATTGTATTCTCCTCTCTCGGGATGAAAGAAATATTAAATGTTGAGAAGAAATTATCAATTAGATCCCATACCTCATTTCTGTAACTCCTGAGTCGGGGATGCTTGGCCTGATATGTGCTTCTGATCTGCTGGACTACCAGCTCGGCATCTCCGAACACTATTACCTCTTGAATTCCCATTTCCCTGGCGGCTCTTAATCCTAGGATAAGAGCTTCATACTCTGCCACATTGTTAGTGGTTTTGAATTCTAGCTTATATGACAGAGATATGATCTCCTGAACAGGTGACACAAAAACCACTCCAGCTCCAACACCTTCTCGGGAACAGGCTCCATCGAAAAACATTTTCCAGACTGGGGTGATGGAGGGAGGAGCTTCAGGGGAAACAGTGGGCTTCTTTCTGAGTTTGAGAGGAGGCTCGGGGATATGGGTGAGCTGTAGTAAACTAGAGCCTAAATCAGTGTCCAAGGCAAAGATGGGGTGATTGGTGGGGTTGGCTTCATCACTAATTATGTAGGCCAGTTGGGCTTCCCTATATAGTCTTCTATGCTCTCCTCCGAACATTGGGATAGTGGCATATGTTAGGTCCATCTGCAAAGTTCCCCCCAGTATTTTTATCCAAGATCCTGATAGCAACATACCGAATTTGGGGGGAACATCGGCCACTACAATATCCATGACCACACTTTTCATAGGCAACTGAAACAAGGTCACAACCAGGTCTTTAATAACCCCTAGACATTGAACTCTCCTGGAGTCAAAAGAATAGAGGTCATGATAGGCTCGGGTGACTTCCAGTCCTAACTCTTCCATGACGGTTTTGGGCATGAGGTTGTGGGAAGCTCCTGAGTCCATCAAGAAGTTGTGTAGCACTTTATCCTGTATGTTCAGGGATGTGTAGAAGGGAGGGGATGAATCATCTCTATCTTCTACCATGGGCCCTAGGATAACTGCTGGCTTTTCGTCTTGGAGGTTTATGGAGTCTGTGGGAAGGCACGAGGCTTCAGACTGTAAAAGTTCAAAGAAGCATTTTTTAAATTCTCCATATTTAATTAGCTCAGTGAGGGGCACAGGGATTCTGATCTTTTGAATCTCATGTCCGAAATTAAAAAGAGATGCAGGCTTTGGGATTTCTCTCACTTCGGGATCATGGTTCTGAATCATAGGAGAGAGGGGTTGGGTCTTCTTACCTCTGTGGTCATCTGTTTCTTCATTAGCAAGCTTCTTTGTCCTGGTAGATTGCTCGGGAACATCAGGTGCTGTTGTCTTTTGGTCAGACCTCAAGTTATACCTGCCTCGGCCACCAGTGGTCTTGTCTCCCTTGCTCAGCTCATTGAGTTGATTGTCCATGAGAGACTCCTCGAATGTTGATTGAGTGAGATGAGGAAAAGGAGGAGTGTCTCCAAAACAATGGATCTCAGGATCAAGTTCCTCTATTCCTCTGTCTTCCTCGTTGGTCACCAAATTGTTCTAAAAAGGGGCCTGAATTTTTTGGTCTTCTCTATCCCTTCCCTTCTCTTTTTGCATATTCGGGGGAGTAAAATTATTTGGCCTCCTGAACCCTCCTTTATGTTCAGCGATCTGAGGGCCTTTATATGCTTGCCTCCCTTCCACTTTCACTCTCTCCATCTCTGCATATAGAGACTTTACCATCCTGGTCAGTTCATCCACTTGAGGGTGAGGCAGTGGGGAGCTGAAAGTTGAAGCTTCAACTCTCCCTTTTCTCCTATCTACATCAGTCTTGCTCCTCAATATATCAGTTGCTAACACATTAGATTCCACCTCTACAGCCGCATCTTGCATCTGAGCTAGGGAGGTAGCTCTTCTTTCTCTCAACAGCAGGCAGAAATCAGGGTCAAATGCACCAGCATAGGAAATTTGGGCAGAGGCTTTTGAGGGCTTTATCTCTGCAGGAATCTTGTTATACATCTTATTGAATCTTTTGGAGAAGTCAGAGATAGACTCTCCTTCCATTTTCTTCAGAGACCCAAACTCTGTCATGTAATACATGAAGTCCTTCCTATCTCCCCACTATCTTAGGAAAATACCATCCAGGGCTTCAATTCCAGCAATAGATCCAGGGGCCAGTCCTCTGAACCATTTCCTCACCTCACCATCCAAGCTCTAGACAAAAACTCTCATCCAGACATCTTCATTTTCGATGTTTAGGTTGTCTGTATAACTGTAGAAAGAAGCCAAGTGCTCTTCTACAGTTATGTCTCCCTCCCCAGTGAACTTGGGCATGTATTTCAAGTAATCCCCAGTAGGAAGAGGATTCACAGGATGAGGTAGGATTAAGGGAGCATATCTGGCAGCGACTATGGCATCCATTCTATTCGGAGGGGGATTAGCACCAGCCATAGGGATATTAGGTGGAAGAGAGCTTGGAGGAGAAGGAGTTCACAAAGGGGCTACTGGGAATGAGTCCCGAAGTGGAGTGGAGAACAAGAGAGGATTTAAGGCGGAGGCTAACGAACTCAGGTCGGCAGGCGCTTCTCTGTGTGCAGGAGTAGGGAAATCTTCTACAGTCCCTGGTCTATGCCAAGGGGCAGCCTCAGAGGAGAGGGGAGTGACAAGAATTTCTTCCTCCAATTCCAGGCCAGAAGGGGGAAATTCAGCAGGAACACTCCCGAAGTTGAGGAAATGGGAAACCTCGGAAGGAGGCCGGTCAAGAATATGAGGAGGGTAAAACGGAGTTCTTACAAAAGGAGATGGAGGATTACCTGGTTCGGTGATGGAAGGTTCTTCTTCGGGGGCCTTTCCTTTCCTGAGCACCGCTTCTGGATCAGATTCAGGTGTAGCTAGAGGCAGTTGTGGATGAGACCGAGTGTGTCTACCTCTGGAAGCCACAGTTAAAACAGCGGGTTCACTCCAGTGGAGTCGTCACAATGGAGTTGCCAGGTGCACAGTAGCAATCTCAATAGTTCTGATATCTGATGCACCTTCAGAATCAGCTAATCGTTGTCGTTCTGCCCAGGGAAAATATTCAACTTCGTCCCCGGCAACAGCGCCAGAAATGTTAGCGTTGGAAGTCACTCCTGGATTGCTTGCAGGAGCAGAGCCCAACGCCCATCAGTTTTTTATGTCACAGTTTAATAGATGGGTGATCAAATGGAGATAAATACTCGAGGAGATAGATTCTAACTCAGGGACTGGGTCTGGTACATAAGCAACAGAGGAGGTCTCGACCTAACTTTAGCCAGTGAGTTGATTAAACGATGAGCAGATGGAAGACTTAGTGAGAGAGGTGAACAAACAGCTCTGGGCAACAGGATTACAGTGGTTTGTAGGGGAAAAACTCTGAATGCAGGGTCCTCCTGGCTCAGAGCTTCAAGAAACTGAGGGAAAAACTTGACTGGATCCTCCAATT
The DNA here is from genome assembly GCA_000966675.3 of Picea glauca. Taxonomy (NCBI): domain Eukaryota; kingdom Viridiplantae; phylum Streptophyta; class Pinopsida; order Pinales; family Pinaceae; genus Picea; species Picea glauca. The sequence continues at coordinate 13,679 of JZKD02S0492587.1, forward strand.
CCAAGTCACTCAGCGCTGGGAAAAACACGAGAACCGATTAGAAACGGTGCAACTATCACAGTGATCCAGGACAACATCATCCTATAACAGCTGCAGCTCGACTGGATCCTCCAATTCCGAGCTGTCCTAATATAGTATAACAAAGACATAAAAGGAAATTGGCATTCATAAAGCAAGAAGTCTCAAAAGTCTATACATAACCATAATTACAATGCTTCATTAAAACATTACAACCGGGAGCTCTGCTCAACCATCGATGCCTACAAAATACAAAGACTAAGTCTATATACTCAGGCAGATTCACCTCACAGAGGCGTGCCTAGTCACCCCAAAGCTTGGTGTCTCTTCAATCAAACTCGTACCAATATATTTCTTTAAATGCCACCTTAAGTATGCATGGCTCCTGTAAGGAGGGTAGCTGGGCCATTAAGGGCTTGGCTAGCGTGCGCAAACTTCTTCGTTGAGTTGAGGACGTCGGCATGGCCTCTCTGAGGAAAACAGTACACAGGACCTCTGCGAGTGGACGTTTTTCCAGACTCTCCATTCCCTCATTTAGTGAATGAAAGGAGGCCTCAACTACTTCTCCTTATCTTTATTTACTTCAAGCGAAAACCAGGAGCGAAATCGCTTCTGACGGCATCTGGAAATCATGACGATGCTTTCAGTGACTGGACACAACACCTTTAGGCCCCCTTCTTCTTATCTCTTTTAATTTCTTGGGTAACCGTGGACTGTGACCCTGCTTTTACTCCCATGGAGGTTCTCGGCATTCGCAAATAAGGGGGACTGCTCTCTGTGCCTTGAAGTCGCGAGAGGCGAAACGCCGAGACAACTTAATCATGCGCCAGGTGCCCCTTTAGATCCAACGGCTCTGAACGCTTCCCGTGCTGCTGTGGGCCCGGGCCCTGCATGCTCTCGGCACCTCACGCATCACGAAATAACGGAGCCATTCTTTGCACTTTGAAGTCATGAGAGGTGAAACACCAAGACGGCTTGATCGTGCGCCAGGTGTCCTTTTAGATCCGACGGCTCTGATTATCTCGTCGGTATTGTGGGCCCGATCCCTAGTGCCCTCGGCACTTCATGTATCGCGGATGGGAGGAGGCTGGCCCTCGTGCTTTAAAGTCACGATGGACGAAAAGGCGAGGAGCCTAATCGCGCACCACGTGTCCCTCTGGATGGACGGCTGAGATCTCCTCAGCAATATTGTGGGATTGGCCTTATCACATTGTGCACGCTAGCGCCTTTTCCTCAGGTATGTTCCCCTGTGACCGAGTGCCAAGACCGTGGGCCCAACATTAAAAACTCTCACAACTCGCAATCTCAAGAGTTGGAGTGTGAAACTTTGGCCTTCTCCTCTCGCAAGGTCCCGAGATGCGATGGTCAACGAAGGTTAACCCCCGAGGAAATCCGATTGCTCTCTTTTGAACACTTCTATACTATACTCCGGCGCGACTCGGCTGTCTGCGATTACCCATCGATCGTCAATCTTCTTCGACGATGAATTTTTGCCGATGAAACAAAATGCCCGCTCGCTTAGTTTAAAACCTGAAAAGGACTTCTTCTGCGTGCCATGTTCGGGCGCTTTTCGCGCCACTTGTGGATCTTGAACACTCTTAGGCCCGAAACAAGAAATGTTGCTAACATCTCCTACGTTTTCTAACACTTCATCCGTGAAAGGTGTAGGGAATGGGTCATGTAGGCATGCATCGTTCAACTTCCTCAAGTCGACGCATATCTGTATTCCTCCTTGTTTCTTGTCCTGGACTACCATCGGGCTTATCGATCCGGATTCTTCCATTGGCTCTATGATTCTAGCTTCGAGCATTCTGTCGATCTCAGCTTTGACTTTCTGCTTGTATATCGGGTTCAATATATATGGTCGTTGTATGATTGGTCTCGCTTCTGCTCTGAGTGGTATTTTCATTTCTCCTAGCTCTACTTCTATACCCTTCATCTCTATAAATGTGGTGGGAAATAGGTTGTTGTACTCATGTCGTAACTCTGTTATGCTTTCAACTATTTGTTCATCCCAGTGATCTCTGATGTTGGCCATTTTGGGATTCTTAGTTGTCCCAATGTTGACTTTCTTTACCTTGATCGGCGTGGCAATAAATTTTTATTCTATAAGTGGAACTTCCACTTCTCTTTTGCCTTCAACTTCTTCGATCTAAATATCGTGTGGATCCTCTTCCTCTGGTGCGTCTTTATGCACATGGTAACATGACAACAGTTCATTGATTATTTGTTTATTCCCATGTTGCTCTTCTGTTATGAGATCAAATTCTGGTGCTTTGATGAATATCACCCCTCTTATCTTTCAAAGACCTGCGTCTATGTTGGGGTTCTCATGTTCGAATGAGAAAGTGACTGTAAAATTATGTTGTAGTATTGTCCAGGTCGTAGTTGCTCTGTGCAGTTCCTGGTCTATATATCAATTCGTTGGTATGCCCTCTAGAGTGCATAAAAAATAATGGGGTCATTCCTTTGGGGGTGTCAATTTCCAAGGTGTTCTACACTTCTCCAAGTGTTTTGCTGGTGTCCCTTGTCCATCATACTTATGTTTCTTGTTCTCTCAATGTTTTGCGTCGAACCTTATGTGTAGTAACTGCTTACATTGATACCAATATATGATTGTCTCTTTGTGTGCGCCCCACCATCTTGTTGGTGTGGCCTTGAGTGCTATATCAAGTGCTAACAGTCTCTGATTTTCTAAAACTGCATCTTCATATTGTGCCAAGAATATTTCCAGATCGTTTATTCCATGTAAGTTGGGTGGTTCCCTTATCTTTGTACCTACCCATCTTACTGCGCGGTCTATTCATGCGCATCTTCTCACAAAAACTTCGTGTAGCCTTTGTTTCCAGTTCTCTAAACCGGTATCTAAGTCTGTTATGCATGAAGTAATGCTCCGCCAACTGAGTACTCCATCTGCAGTTGGGTTTACGTAATCTTCATTGTGCGCAGTTGTTTTGTACAACTGGTTGATTTCCTCTAAGTCTAAGCAAGTAGGTTCTACAAACCTTTCCCCTTCTGATGGGTCTAATGGCGCGATGACCATGTATTCACCTGACTCGAATGTCATTTTTCGTGTCTTTAGATTGATTATGGCCTGGTTTTCAAATGCCCAGTCCAAGCCAAGAAACGTTGGATATGGTGTTGTGTCATCCACTATTTCGATTACTTCAAAATATTCTTTAGTGCGCACCCCATCTAGATCTATTGTTACTCACTTAAGTCTACTGATTGGTAGGACTTTGTATTGGTTTGCTAGTTTTAGTTGGACTCGTGAATATCCTAATGTGGGCTCCCTCATACATTCCCATGTCTTTGTTGGTAATACATTGACCTCAGACCCC
>JZKD02S0492598.1:0-17037 GCA_000966675.3 Picea glauca
AAAACCACAATTAATGAAGTAATATTTCAAAATTTGATAGCAATCAAGTTAAGAAATAATGACAAAAATAACAATTGGAAGATTTGCATCCATAAGATTTTAAATTCAATAGAATTATTATCATTGGAGATCATAAATTTTCTATAATAACATTTTTTAGTGTAGAAGAGTCTATTCAAGAAGAGTAATTTATTTTAGTACTAGAGGAATCGACAACTTGGACAGTTCTTGTACTCACGTCACATGAGGTCGATTCCCGTTTTCTACCACTATAACCTCTCGGTGCGTCCACACATCTCGCAAACATGGGGAATAGATAAACCGAGAGAATAATTGAACTTGATACCTCCTTTACATATTTCCTTCCATTTACACGACACTTGCAAGTCAGTCTACACCCCCGCGGGTTATTCAAAAAGAGTAATTAGTATAATGGAAAATAATATTTATTCATATGTAATTTTTTTTTCTAAATAAATAGTTAGAATGAATATATATAATGAACTATCTATGTAATTATAGTTTCAATTTTATAATTACAATTTCAACCACATTGAACTTTGTAATTTATAAAAATAAACATGATGATGATAACCATCTTATAAAAAACATAAACATCTAAAATACACATTTATATTCACTATCTAACATCATCTAATTATATATACATCTAATACATATAAACATTATTAATTAGGTAGCACACATATCTAATAATTTGATAGGGAATCATCATTGTGGTCACATATAACAAAATATAAGCATTTTCTAACATCATCATCACACACATCTAACAAACATCATTTAACATACACATATATCAAACACATTTACATTAAACATATATAACATGACCTAAAATGTACACATAAACATATAAATTAATTAAGTATAAGATCATGATCAACGAGACAAATGCATGTCTAATGAACAATGTTATAACATACACATCTATCAAGTACATTTAACATCCAAATATAACATGACCTAACAATATACACATCAACATCAACATATAAATTCAGTACATCATCAACATGATCAATAAAAAAAAACGTACTATATATATATATATACATATCATGGACAAGTTAAATAATTGTTATAGCATATCTGGTCTAGCTAATGGAACAATCTATATATCTACAACAACAATGGAGGCCTGGTCTATAGTGGAATATTATGGATGATGAATAGGTCCTTCCTACTCATCTAGGTGAGGTGAAAGAGGAGGATGAGAAATATGTGCTTCCTCCTCATCACTTGGGTGAGGTGAAAGAGGATGAGGAGGATGTGGAGAAGGATGATCAAGACCACCCTCATCAATTGATGGGGTACTAGGCGAATGGGTTGTACTAGAAGAAGAGTTGTGCTCATCATCGAGATCCCTCCTCACTACTAGTAGCCATGAAACTCTGATGATATGATGCATAAGAGGTATCAAATCATGCGGCATATCCCTACAAATCTATAAGATCATAGGATCTACCTTGATGTCTCGCATCACGAAATGTTGGACTATCGCCCCAGTAAAAAGTGTAGAGATTCAGTCACCCAATTGCAACCTGAATCTGGTATCAAACCTACAATGCATGCCACCATGTATCTGCACCCAAGGACCCTCACCCACCACACCCTCATGAATCATCTCCTCATCATCATCTATTGGGGAGGAGGAACATCCCCAATGGACGTGATAATATCTACAATATATATATATATTATAGAACAATAATTACACAGTTAATTCATTAAACAATTTAATAAAACAAGTTAAAGAATGTGTTAGAACTAATTTTATTCTAATTAAGTAAGATAATAAAATGAAACTATATTAATTTAAAAAAAAACACTAATATTACCTCTATCATTTGGTAGTTCATATAATTTTAAGAGGAAGTTTAGCCATTCTGACCAATCCAAACCCACGTAAGGACACGACATCATGATGAACATGTGATCTATCACACTACCTTAGCCCCAGTGCATCTAGTGCAGTCCTAGCCAGAAACTATAACATGCCCCTCTTGGGCATCATCTCCCCCCACATGCACATATGCACATGAGTCCATGGCCTAGTAGGTTGATGGAAAAAATTTGGCCTCGTCTCTGGAAACCTCTCAAAAATTAAGCAAAAAAAATCTGAGGAAATCGGGAAGTTCGACCTCCCACATATCATAGTCAAACATTTGTTGAGCGCTATACAAATATGCCACAAAAATATGGCAGACCATCTGATACACCATGGCCCTTGTACCAATGAATCAACATAATAAAAAAGAGGGAATCTAATGCATGTCCCATCACTGGTAAAATGGGATATGGTAGTTACAAAGAGTGAGAGGCACCTAACTTCTTCTGTACTAAAAGACTTGAATTTTAGTTGTCCACTAGACACTTGAAAATCAACCAAGGATAGTACCTCAACCCCAATTTATCACTAAGAGTACATGAGCTGACTCTAAGTGGAATCAACTACTGGGACATCTGGGAGCAAGGGAAAATCATTCCCTCTCCTGGATAGCTCAGTGATAAAGTAAATATCCTCCTTAGCAGGATGGTACCATTGATCCAGACCCACACGAAAATCCTTTCGATGGATATCCCATCGGTGAATCATCTGAACCAACAACCCAAAGTGGCCATTAAGGTATGTATCCTCCTCATAGTACTTAATGAGGCCTACATTCATCAAGAGAACATGATTCATTGTAGTAATAGGGAGAAGCTACAAATCCCTCTCCCTCTCCCTTGCCTCCCATTCCTGTACAACATTCTATAGGTCCACCCTCTCCTCCTACCTCTCCCTCTACTAATGTATCTACTTGATTAGCATATGAAATACATCAACCTCACTCATACATACAACATAAAAAAAAACTATTGAATAGTAAATTTATCTATCAATACAAAAAAATAACTTCCTTCAAAAAAATAAGTTAATTGCATTAACATTGCGCCCAAAAAACAATAATGCACCATCGGTGGTATGCACATAGATATTGTGAGCACCATGGCCGGTGCATTAGTGTAAACTAACACAATGAACAAAATATGTTCTATTTTGTTATGATATGTATTGGAAAATGTTACCGCACTGAGGCACTACACTATAACACATACACCCTAGTGCATTACATTTATCATACACACTGCTTAAACTAGAAAACAAACTAAAATTTTAATGCACGTAAACCATTATTTAAAAATTTGAAAAATAAGTGGTGCATATATGTTCACTACATGCACTAGTGTGTATCTAACAAAGACACACCATCGCATAAAAGTTTCCAAATTTTCAAGTTCGATACTTTTTACGGTGCATTTTGATCATTACTATCACACCATGTATGGTTCCACCAAAACATTTACTAGGTGCACTGCAACATAATGTTACATTTATCAATGATGCATTTGGTAAACATGAAATACCTCGTGCACACATTTACCAACTCACCTCATAAAAATATATCTGATAAGGGTGGTGCGCCTGATGTACTTTAACGTCCTGGTGCGTTATCTATATACTTTGACACATTGCCAGACTAGTTATATTATTTTCTTCAGTGCGTCATTAAACGAACACATCAGTGCAGTTGTGTTTACCAAAACACTGCCAAGAAATTTACAAAGGTATGTGGTGCACTTTTTAAATTTACAGGTCCAAAGTAGGCGGTGAGAGCCAAGAGCCTCGAACGCACTGCATATTTTTTTTCTTTTGAAAGCTTTCCTTTCTTGATAATCTTCTCTAGATCAACTTTAGGTGTTTCCAAATATATATGTGGAGTATACCTCATGTGTCTACCTTTAGGATCCAAAACTGAAATAGTGGATTCACCAGGTGCAAGCTGCAATCTTGAAGGTATTGATTTCAGATGCACGTTCAGATCATAATTTCTGTCATTAAATCCCAGGGAAATGTCTTCAATTCGTTCCCTAACAATGGCGGTAAGAATTTTATCACTGATATTCACCCTCATATTGAAGGAGGATAAGCCCAATACCAATCAAAATGGTTTTTGAAGGAAGCTTTATGATTGGAGGTCAAATGGGAAAAGTTGAGCATAATAATGTTTTAACATAGAAAAATGGGATATAAATGCATAAGAAAATGAGGTTTTCATTAAATTCAGTTAGTGGTTAAAGGATAAAGGTGAGAAGAAGGAATACTTAGTGAGGGAAGTGTTCAAGTCTTCCATAATGATATAGACTTCAAGAAGCTTGGTGAAGAGAAAATCAGGCTCAAGAACACTCTTGAACTTAAGTTTAAAATATCGAAACATATCATAGCAGCATTATAATAAAACCTCCATTACAATACAACCACAACATCTCATCTAGATCATCCATGCACGAGTATTTCAGCACAAGAGGAAACAAGATAATGAAAGATACTGAATTCTATTAATGAGAAAGTCTCAAGTATCATAAATAACTGGAGAACAACTCTGCTATCAAACTATTACAAAATAGGGGTCTCTGCTCAACCATCGACCATAACATATTCTTCAACTGATTTATTTATACCCAAAAAAATGGACAACTTCTAGGAGCTCGAGCTGGCCATCATATCCAAGGATTTTCCATCTATGTCTCCCCTTTGTATGTTCTTGCGTGTATTGAATTTGCAAGTCTTTTCTCCCTTCCTGGAAGATCCTTTAGTTGTCTTGTTCGTTCTGTCAGAACAAAACCTGGATGAACATGGGCTTGCAAGAAAACTGCCCCTCATGGTAACTCAGGATGACAGTCTTATGTCTCCATGGCCAAACCCTCTAGGATTTATATTTATGGAGTGAGTCGAGGTTTCAACTACCAGTTATTTCTTTCATTAATTGATTTCTCCTCGAGATCAGAACAAGGCTCAAAACCTAGGGGAATGCTACATGTTGCTCTCAGATTTGATGTTGAATAAGCATGTGATTGTGGGGCTGTCAAAGGTGTTTTTGATCCACACCACTTTTCAGCCCGCAATTCACCACCTTCCACCACGTAGCCCTTTCACCATACCACGATTTCGATTTTGGGACCTAATCTGGGTGTGAGGGCATATTATCCAAGGGAGACTAATTGATCTAGGTGTGAGGGTGTATTATACAATGGAGACCCAATTTTTGTGAAGGAGCATGATGGTGTACTTGGAAGAGAGATTCACTTAGAAAGAAGAGGAAAATTAGATGGATAATGCACTAAAAGAAGAGGAAACACAAATTGAGTTAAGGAGATGAGTGCTACACAATTCTACAGAGAGAAGGAGTATTCTGGACGATGTGATGTGGAAATAAAAAAATAACATTGTGTGTCTTCTTCTCCTCTGGAAGAGTGGCTCCCTTTGCCTATTCCTTCATGCTACCCACNATATCATGGACAAGTTAAATAACTGTTATAGCATATCTGGTCTAGCTAATGGAACAATCTATATATCTACAACAACAATGGAGGCCTGGTCTATAGTGGAATATTGTGGATGATGAATAGGTCCTTCCTACTCATCTAGGTGAGGTGAAAGAGGAGGATGAGGAATATGTGCTTCCTCCTCATGACTTGGGTGAGGTGAAAGAGGATGAGGAGGATGTGGAGAAGGATGATCAAGACCACCCTCATCAATTGATGGGGTACTAGGAGAATGGGTTGTACTAGAAGAAGAGTTGTGCTCATCATCGAGATCCCTCCTCACTACTAGTAGCCAGGAAACTCTGATGATATGATGCATAAGAGGTATCAAATCATGCGGCATATCCCTACAAAGCTATAAGATCATAGGATCTACCTTGATGTCTTGCATCACGAAATGTTGGACTATCGCCCCAGTCAAAAGTGTAGAGATTCAGTCACCCAATTGCAACCTGAATCTGGTATCAAACCTACAATGCATGCCACCATGTATCTGCACCCAAGGACCCTCACCCACCACACCCTCATGAATCATCTCCTCATCATCATCTATTGGGGAGGAGGAACATCCCCAATGGACGTGATAATATCTACAATATATATATATATTATAGAACAATAATTACACAGTTAATTCATTAAACAATTTAATAAAACAAGTTAAAGAATGTGTTAGAACTAATTTTATTCTAATTAAGTAAGATAATAAAATGAAACTATATTAATTTAAAAAAAAACACTAATATTACCTCTATCATTTGGTAGTTCATATAATTTTAAGAGGAAGTTTAGCCATTCTGACCAATCCAAACCCACGTAAGGACACGACATCATGATGAACATGTGATCTATCACACTACCTTAGCCCCAGTGCATCTAGTGCAGTCCTAGCCAGAAACTATAACATGCCCCTCTTGGGCATCATCTCCCCCCACATGCACATATGCACATGAGTCCATGGCCTAGTAGGTTGATGGAAAAAATTTGGCCTCGTCTCTGGAAACCTCTCAAAAATTAAGCAAAAAAAATCTGAGGAAATCGGGAAGTTCGACCTCCCACATATCATAGTCAAACATTTGTTGAGCGCTATACAAATATGCCACAAAAATATGGCAGACCATCTGATACACCATGGCCCTTGTACCAATGAATCAACATAATAAAAAAGAGGGAATCTAATGCATGTCCCATCACTGGTAAAATGGGATATGGTAGTTACAAAGAGTGAGAGGCACCTAACTTCTTCTGTACTAAAAGACTTGAATTTTAGTTGTCCACTAGACACTTGAAAATCAACCAAGGATAGTACCTCAACCCCAATTTATCACTAAGAGTACATGAGCTGACTCTAAGTGGAATCAACTACTGGGACATCTGGGAGCAAGGGAAAATCATTCCCTCTCCTGGATAGCTCAGTGATAAAGTAAATATCCTCCTTAGCAGGATGGTACCATTGATCCAGACCCACACGAAAATCCTTTCGATGGATATCCCATCGGTGAATCATCTGAACCAACAACCCAAAGTGGCCATTAAGGTATGTATCCTCCTCATAGTACTTAATGAGGCCTACATTCATCAAGAGAACATGATTCATTGTAGTAATAGGGAGAAGCTACAAATCCCTCTCCCTCTCCCTTGCCTCCCATTCCTGTACAACATTCTATAGGTCCACCCTCTCCTCCTACCTCTCCCTCTACTAATGTATCTACTTGATTAGCATATGAAATACATCAACCTCACTCATACATACAACATAAAAAAAAACTATTGAATAGTAAATTTATCTATCAATACAAAAAAATAACTTCCTTCAAAAAAATAAGTTAATTGCATTAACATTGCGCCCAAAAAACAATAATGCACCATCGGTGGTATGCACATAGATATTGTGAGCACCATGGCCGGTGCATTAGTGTAAACTAACACAATGAACAAAATATGTTCTATTTTGTTATGATATGTATTGGAAAATGTTACCGCACTGAGGCACTACACTATAACACATACACCCTAGTGCATTACATTTATCATACACACTGCTTAAACTAGAAAACAAACTAAAATTTTAATGCACGTAAACCATTATTTAAAAATTTGAAAAATAAGTGGTGCATATATGTTCACTACATGCACTAGTGTGTATCTAACAAAGACACACCATCGCATAAAAGTTTCCAAATTTTCAAGTTCGATACTTTTTACGGTGCATTTTGATCATTACTATCACACCATGTATGGTTCCACCAAAACATTTACTAGGTGCACTGCAACATAATGTTACATTTATCAATGATGCATTTGGTAAACATGAAATACCTCGTGCACACATTTACCAACTCACCTCATAAAAATATATCTGATAAGGGTGGTGCGCCTGATGTACTTTAACGTCCTGGTGCGTTATCTATATACTTTGACACATTGCCAGACTAGTTATATTATTTTCTTCAGTGCGTCATTAAACGAACACATCAGTGCAGTTGTGTTTACCAAAACACTGCCAAGAAATTTACAAAGGTATGTGGTGCACTTTTTAAATTTACAGGTCCAAAGTAGGCGGTGAGAGCCAAGAGCCTCGAACGCACTGCATATTTTTTTTCTTTTGAAAGCTTTCCTTTCTTGATAATCTTCTCTAGATCAACTTTAGGTGTTTCCAAATATATATGTGGAGTATACCTCATGTGTCTACCTTTAGGATCCAAAACTGAAATAGTGGATTCACCAGGTGCAAGCTGCAATCTTGAAGGTATTGATTTCAGATGCACGTTCAGATCATAATTTCTGTCATTAAATCCCAGGGAAATGTCTTCAATTCGTTCCCTAACAATGGCGGTAAGAATTTTATCACTGATATTCACCCTCATATTGAAGGAGGATAAGCCCAATACCAATCAAAATGGTTTTTGAAGGAAGCTTTATGATTGGAGGTCAAATGGGAAAAGTTGAGCATAATAATGTTTTAACATAGAAAAATGGGATATAAATGCATAAGAAAATGAGGTTTTCATTAAATTCAGTTAGTGGTTAAAGGATAAAGGTGAGAAGAAGGAATACTTAGTGAGGGAAGTGTTCAAGTCTTCCATAATGATATAGACTTCAAGAAGCTTGGTGAAGAGAAAATCAGGCTCAAGAACACTCTTGAACTTAAGTTTAAAATATCGAAACATATCATAGCAGCATTATAATAAAACCTCCATTACAATACAACCACAACATCTCATCTAGATCATCCATGCACGAGTATTTCAGCACAAGAGGAAACAAGATAATGAAAGATACTGAATTCTATTAATGAGAAAGTCTCAAGTATCATAAATAACTGGAGAACAACTCTGCTATCAAACTATTACAAAATAGGGGTCTCTGCTCAACCATCGACCATAACATATTCTTCAACTGATTTATTTATACCCAAAAAAATGGACAACTTCTAGGAGCTCGAGCTGGCCATCATATCCAAGGATTTTCCATCTATGTCTCCCCTTTGTATGTTCTTGCGTGTATTGAATTTGCAAGTCTTTTCTCCCTTCCTGGAAGATCCTTTAGTTGTCTTGTTCGTTCTGTCAGAACAAAACCTGGATGAACATGGGCTTGCAAGAAAACTGCCCCTCATGGTAACTCAGGATGACAGTCTTATGTCTCCATGGCCAAACCCTCTAGGATTTATATTTATGGAGTGAGTCGAGGTTTCAACTACCAGTTATTTCTTTCATTAATTGATTTCTCCTCGAGATCAGAACAAGGCTCAAAACCTAGGGGAATGCTACATGTTGCTCTCAGATTTGATGTTGAATAAGCATGTGATTGTGGGGCTGTCAAAGGTGTTTTTGATCCACACCACTTTTCAGCCCGCAATTCACCACCTTCCACCACGTAGCCCTTTCACCATACCACGATTTCGATTTTGGGACCTAATCTGGGTGTGAGGGCATATTATCCAAGGGAGACTAATTGATCTAGGTGTGAGGGTGTATTATACAATGGAGACCCAATTTTTGTGAAGGAGCATGATGGTGTACTTGGAAGAGAGATTCACTTAGAAAGAAGAGGAAAATTAGATGGATAATGCACTAAAAGAAGAGGAAACACAAATTGAGTTAAGGAGATGAGTGCTACACAATTCTACAGAGAGAAGGAGTATTCTGGACGATGTGATGTGGAAATAAAAAAATAACATTGTGTGTCTTCTTCTCCTCTGGAAGAGTGGCTCCCTTTGCCTATTCCTTCATGCTACCCACGACTGAAAATGAAGGTGACTTAGCTCGTATGTTATGAATAACAATAGATGGGCACCTGTTCCTTTTGGTGTGCATTCTCTCTCTCCACACTCACTAGAATAGAAAAATGAAAATGATCTCTCACTCGTCTCAGTAAAAATGAAAATCAATTACACACCAAAAGAATAGATAACAAAAACAAGATTCAACAAACTTCCTCATTGTATTATCTCTTGGAGTATCCTCTTAAACAAAACAAATGCGAAAAATACAGAGGGTAAAATGTCTCTTTTTACTATGCTAATATTTTCTGCGCAATTAGATTCACCAGAGAACTTTCCCACAACATTTTACCGATGCACTGACTATTAAATAAAATGATACATTGCCATTATTAATTAGAGGACTAACCCATGTTTACATACTAACACAAAATTAATTCTACTTTTATTCTATCTTGATGTGGATGACTTGAACTTTCTATGTTCCCTATAAGGAAGGTTGTCCTCCTTCCTTATTGGTCCAATTCCTCCATTTTTAGATCCGGAAGTGTCCCTGCTTCTTCTCCCAATGGAGGGAAATTTCATTTTATGTGTTCCACTGTCATTCACTTGTCCTATCTCTAGAATTTAACATTGTTGACCGCCCAGGTAGGAAACATGATGTTGTTTGGCATGATCCATTGTTACTTGAAAGGAATTTGTGAATTGAGTGTGTGTCTGTGATAAATTTTGAATGCCACTATGGTCAACTTGTTTTTCACAATGTTTATTCTCTAATCTGAACTTATGAAAAATTAGAGGAATCTTTGTGGGTGCTCAAGACTAAAATACAAGACAAAACTCAAAAGGTAAGAATTTTTTGGAAGCCTGCATGGCCTTTTTGTAAGGGTGCCACTTCTGTAAATCCGACATAAGGAGGTGGAATTATTTGGCATAGTGGCAGTCAATATATTTGGTTGAGGACAGGATATCAGAGTGGTAAGTCACCGAGTGACCTCCCTGTTTACACATCACTCGAAGACAAAACTAAGAGGTAATCTAGGGTAAGGGATAGCGATCTTTAATGGTTTCTTGGGTGCGGGATTCAGAAATGGTAACTAGAGGATGTTCGATATTGTATTGGGTAACCAGGAAAGATGATGGATCATTGGGTAAAGGTGAATCATGGATGAAATCTATGGATGGAGAAAGGGATTGAGAGGGTGGGAGCCTTGCGAGAGACTGTGAGACTGTGATGAATTATGGTAGTAGAGGGAGTATTTTGGGAAGTGTCAAATTAGTGAGTTTCTCGGGATGAAAATGGTGGATCAAACACAAAGAGACATTGTTAGTATTGATAACATGGTGTGTGGTGATGGGATTGGTTCGTGGCTGTGGTGAAGTGGGAGATCATGAAGTAATTCTTGGCATGATACACCACTTTTTGGTCTTGTTGGTGAGGAAGACTGAGAAGGAGGTCAGCATAATATAATGGTGACATGTATTAGATCACTGTGTTGAAATAATGTAACTGCGAAGAGCATTCTTATTATTTTTGTATTGCATTAAATCCCCATTGTGGATTAATCATGTCATTATTATTATCTTTATTATTAGATTAATCCCCATTGAAGATTAATCAAGTCGGTAATTGTATAAGAACCAAATCCCCTTTTGCGGATTGGTCATCGGACAATTATAATGTAAAGAATAAGAAGTCGACCCCTACAGTTAAAATGAAAGGGCCAGATTTAATTAAAGGTGGATTTACCCACCCAGTGTGAGAGGTCGGCCCTGCCAGATGGTGACTCTTCACACATGCCAGATTAGTATAAATAAGAGNAAAAGTGTAGAGATTCAGTCACCCAATTGCAACCTGAATCTGGTATCAAACCTACAATGCATGCCACCATGTATCTGCACCCAAGGACCCTCACCCACCACACCCTCATGAATCATCTCCTCATCATCATCTATTGGGGAGGAGGAACATCCCCAATGGACGTGATAATATCTACAATATATATATATATTATAGAACAATAATTACACAGTTAATTCATTAAACAATTTAATAAAACAAGTTAAAGAATGTGTTAGAACTAATTTTATTCTAATTAAGTAAGATAATAAAATGAAACTATATTAATTTAAAAAAAAACACTAATATTACCTCTATCATTTGGTAGTTCATATAATTTTAAGAGGAAGTTTAGCCATTCTGACCAATCCAAACCCACGTAAGGACACGACATCATGATGAACATGTGATCTATCACACTACCTTAGCCCCAGTGCATCTAGTGCAGTCCTAGCCAGAAACTATAACATGCCCCTCTTGGGCATCATCTCCCCCCACATGCACATATGCACATGAGTCCATGGCCTAGTAGGTTGATGGAAAAAATTTGGCCTCGTCTCTGGAAACCTCTCAAAAATTAAGCAAAAAAAATCTGAGGAAATCGGGAAGTTCGACCTCCCACATATCATAGTCAAACATTTGTTGAGCGCTATACAAATATGCCACAAAAATATGGCAGACCATCTGATACACCATGGCCCTTGTACCAATGAATCAACATAATAAAAAAGAGGGAATCTAATGCATGTCCCATCACTGGTAAAATGGGATATGGTAGTTACAAAGAGTGAGAGGCACCTAACTTCTTCTGTACTAAAAGACTTGAATTTTAGTTGTCCACTAGACACTTGAAAATCAACCAAGGATAGTACCTCAACCCCAATTTATCACTAAGAGTACATGAGCTGACTCTAAGTGGAATCAACTAC
The DNA here is from genome assembly GCA_000966675.3 of Picea glauca. Taxonomy (NCBI): domain Eukaryota; kingdom Viridiplantae; phylum Streptophyta; class Pinopsida; order Pinales; family Pinaceae; genus Picea; species Picea glauca. The sequence continues at coordinate 12,383 of JZKD02S0492598.1, forward strand.
TGGGACATCTGGGAGCAAGGGAAAATCATTCCCTCTCCTGGATAGCTCAGTGATAAAGTAAATATCCTCCTTAGCAGGATGGTACCATTGATCCAGACCCACACGAAAATCCTTTCGATGGATATCCCATCGGTGAATCATCTGAACCAACAACCCAAAGTGGCCATTAAGGTATGTATCCTCCTCATAGTACTTAATGAGGCCTACATTCATCAAGAGAACATGATTCATTGTAGTAATAGGGAGAAGCTACAAATCCCTCTCCCTCTCCCTTGCCTCCCATTCCTGTACAACATTCTATAGGTCCACCCTCTCCTCCTACCTCTCCCTCTACTAATGTATCTACTTGATTAGCATATGAAATACATCAACCTCACTCATACATACAACATAAAAAAAAACTATTGAATAGTAAATTTATCTATCAATACAAAAAAATAACTTCCTTCAAAAAAATAAGTTAATTGCATTAACATTGCGCCCAAAAAACAATAATGCACCATCGGTGGTATGCACATAGATATTGTGAGCACCATGGCCGGTGCATTAGTGTAAACTAACACAATGAACAAAATATGTTCTATTTTGTTATGATATGTATTGGAAAATGTTACCGCACTGAGGCACTACACTATAACACATACACCCTAGTGCATTACATTTATCATACACACTGCTTAAACTAGAAAACAAACTAAAATTTTAATGCACGTAAACCATTATTTAAAAATTTGAAAAATAAGTGGTGCATATATGTTCACTACATGCACTAGTGTGTATCTAACAAAGACACACCATCGCATAAAAGTTTCCAAATTTTCAAGTTCGATACTTTTTACGGTGCATTTTGATCATTACTATCACACCATGTATGGTTCCACCAAAACATTTACTAGGTGCACTGCAACATAATGTTACATTTATCAATGATGCATTTGGTAAACATGAAATACCTCGTGCACACATTTACCAACTCACCTCATAAAAATATATCTGATAAGGGTGGTGCGCCTGATGTACTTTAACGTCCTGGTGCGTTATCTATATACTTTGACACATTGCCAGACTAGTTATATTATTTTCTTCAGTGCGTCATTAAACGAACACATCAGTGCAGTTGTGTTTACCAAAACACTGCCAAGAAATTTACAAAGGTATGTGGTGCACTTTTTAAATTTACAGGTCCAAAGTAGGCGGTGAGAGCCAAGAGCCTCGAACGCACTGCATATTTTTTTTCTTTTGAAAGCTTTCCTTTCTTGATAATCTTCTCTAGATCAACTTTAGGTGTTTCCAAATATATATGTGGAGTATACCTCATGTGTCTACCTTTAGGATCCAAAACTGAAATAGTGGATTCACCAGGTGCAAGCTGCAATCTTGAAGGTATTGATTTCAGATGCACGTTCAGATCATAATTTCTGTCATTAAATCCCAGGGAAATGTCTTCAATTCGTTCCCTAACAATGGCGGTAAGAATTTTATCACTGATATTCACCCTCATATTGAAGGAGGATAAGCCCAATACCAATCAAAATGGTTTTTGAAGGAAGCTTTATGATTGGAGGTCAAATGGGAAAAGTTGAGCATAATAATGTTTTAACATAGAAAAATGGGATATAAATGCATAAGAAAATGAGGTTTTCATTAAATTCAGTTAGTGGTTAAAGGATAAAGGTGAGAAGAAGGAATACTTAGTGAGGGAAGTGTTCAAGTCTTCCATAATGATATAGACTTCAAGAAGCTTGGTGAAGAGAAAATCAGGCTCAAGAACACTCTTGAACTTAAGTTTAAAATATCGAAACATATCATAGCAGCATTATAATAAAACCTCCATTACAATACAACCACAACATCTCATCTAGATCATCCATGCACGAGTATTTCAGCACAAGAGGAAACAAGATAATGAAAGATACTGAATTCTATTAATGAGAAAGTCTCAAGTATCATAAATAACTGGAGAACAACTCTGCTATCAAACTATTACAAAATAGGGGTCTCTGCTCAACCATCGACCATAACATATTCTTCAACTGATTTATTTATACCCAAAAAAATGGACAACTTCTAGGAGCTCGAGCTGGCCATCATATCCAAGGATTTTCCATCTATGTCTCCCCTTTGTATGTTCTTGCGTGTATTGAATTTGCAAGTCTTTTCTCCCTTCCTGGAAGATCCTTTAGTTGTCTTGTTCGTTCTGTCAGAACAAAACCTGGATGAACATGGGCTTGCAAGAAAACTGCCCCTCATGGTAACTCAGGATGACAGTCTTATGTCTCCATGGCCAAACCCTCTAGGATTTATATTTATGGAGTGAGTCGAGGTTTCAACTACCAGTTATTTCTTTCATTAATTGATTTCTCCTCGAGATCAGAACAAGGCTCAAAACCTAGGGGAATGCTACATGTTGCTCTCAGATTTGATGTTGAATAAGCATGTGATTGTGGGGCTGTCAAAGGTGTTTTTGATCCACACCACTTTTCAGCCCGCAATTCACCACCTTCCACCACGTAGCCCTTTCACCATACCACGATTTCGATTTTGGGACCTAATCTGGGTGTGAGGGCATATTATCCAAGGGAGACTAATTGATCTAGGTGTGAGGGTGTATTATACAATGGAGACCCAATTTTTGTGAAGGAGCATGATGGTGTACTTGGAAGAGAGATTCACTTAGAAAGAAGAGGAAAATTAGATGGATAATGCACTAAAAGAAGAGGAAACACAAATTGAGTTAAGGAGATGAGTGCTACACAATTCTACAGAGAGAAGGAGTATTCTGGACGATGTGATGTGGAAATAAAAAAATAACATTGTGTGTCTTCTTCTCCTCTGGAAGAGTGGCTCCCTTTGCCTATTCCTTCATGCTACCCACAACTGAAAATGAAGGTGACTTAGCTCGTATGTTATGAATAACAATAGATGGGCACCTATTCCTTTTGGTGTGCATTCTCTCTCTCCACACTCACTAGAATAGAAAAATGAAAATGATCTCTCACTCGTCTCAGCAAAAATGAAAATCAATTACACACCAAAAGAATAGATAACAAAAACAAGATTCAACAAACTTCCTCATTGTATTAGCTCTTTGAGTATCCTCTTAAACAAAACAAATGCCAAAAATACAGAGGGTAAAATGTCTCTTTTTACTATGCTAATATTTTCTGCGCAATTAGATTCACCAGAGAACTTTCCCACAACATTTTACCGATGCTTTGACTATTAAATAAAATTATACATTGCCATTATTAATTAGAGGACTAACCCATGTTTACATACTAACACAAAATTAATTCTACTTTTATTCTATCTTGATGTGGATGACTTGAACTTGCTATGTTCCCTATAAGGAAGGTTTTCCTCCTTCCTTATTGGTCCAATTCCTCCATTTTTAGATCCGGAAGTGTCCCTGCTTCTTCTCCCAATGGAGGGAAATTTCATTTTATGTGTTCCACTGTCATTCACTTTTCCTATCTCTAGAATTTAACATTGTTGACCACCCAGGTAGGAAACATGATGTTGCTTGGCATGATCCATTGTTACTTGAAAGGAAGTTGTGAATTGAGTGTGTGTCTGTGATAAATTTTGAATGCCACTATGGTCAACTTGTTTTTCACAAAGTTTATGCTCTAATATGAACTTGTGAAAAATTAGAGGAATCTTTGTGGGTGCTCAAGACTAAAATACAAGACAAAACTCAGAAGGTAAGAATTTTTTGGAAGCCTGCATGGCCTTTTTGTAAGGGTGCCACTTTTGTAAATCCGACATAAGGAGGTGGAATTATTTGGCATAGTGGCAGTCAATATATTTGGTTGAGGACAGGATATTAGAGTGGTAAGTCACCGAGTGACCTCCCTGTTTACACATCACTCGAAGACAAAACTAAGAGGTAATATAGGGTAATGGATAGCGATCTTTAATGGTTGCTTGGGTGCGGGATTCAGAAATGGCAACTAGAGGATGTTCGATATTGTATTGGGTAACTAGGAAAGATGATGGATCATTGGGTAAAGGTGCATCATGGATGAAATCTATGGATAGAGCAAGGGCTTGAGAGGGTGGGAGCCTTGCGGGAGACTGTGAGACTGTGATGAATTATGGGAGTAGAGGGAGTATTTTGGGAAGTGTCAAATTAGTGAGTTTCTCGGGATGAAAATGGTGGATCAAACACAAAGAGACATTGTTGGTATTGATAACATGGTGTGTGGTGATGGGATTGGTTTGCGACTGTGGTGAAGTGGGAGATCATGAAGTAAGTCTTGGCATGATACACCACTTTTTGGTCTTGTTGGTGAGGAAGACTGAGAAGGAGGTCAGCATAATATAATGGTGACATGTATTAGATCACTGTGTTGAAGTAATGTAACTACGAAGAGCATTCTTATTATTTTTTTATTGGATTAAATCCCCATTGTGGATTAATCATGTCATTATTATTATCTTTATTATTAGATTAATCCCCATTGAGGATTAATCAAGTTGGTAATTGTATAAGAACCAAATTCCCTTTTGCGGATTGGTCATCGGACAATTATAATGTAAAGAATAAGAAGTCGGCCCCTGCAGTTAAAATGAAAGGGCCAGATTTAATTAAAGGTGGATTTACCCACCCAGTGTGAGAGGTCGGCCCTGCCAGATGGTGACTCTTCACACAT
>JZKD02S0492609.1:0-17037 GCA_000966675.3 Picea glauca
TGCACACTTTCTTGGGATGATCAAGGACTTGAGTGTGGGGGAGATGTTGAGGAGGCCTTTTAGGCCATGTAAATGTCATCATACATTAACCTAAGTATAAGAATGTATAAGAACATATGTAATAAATTTATAAAGAGAACATAACAAATGATTAGTTGGATTAGGTACAACCACTCCAACCATCTCTCTATTGTATAAATACCCATAGAGACAGAATAAATACTCAAATGGATATCTTTATGTAAATCATCTCTTCTTTATTGGGTTGTGTGTGTTCTTGATATGCTTCATGATGTAGTCTCTCCTTGAATGCATCCCTGTGATTCTGTAGACTACAACAACAACATCTTCAACGATAGATTATCAACAAATTGTGAATTGATCTCTGAGAGAATTTGGTTAATGTGGTATTCTATGCTTTTAGATGATTACATATTCAATTGAATAACTTTGTAGATACTATCTCATATTTACATCATATGATTTATACAATTGTAATCACTTAATTCCATGTTTTATTCCCTATTTTTGACTCACTTACATGTAAGATAACATTTCATCTCAAAATTCAAAAATACCTAGAAGCAAGCCTTGCAATCTTGGGTTGTCTCAATGCCCATGCCTTCAACTATCTTAGTTAAATCCTCACTGAGAAATTACTTCTTCATTCTCATTTTCCATAAGTGAGATTCAACACCATCAAATTGTTCCACAAGCCTTTGAGATGTTGTTGTGTTAAGTGTGGCCATGTTTATATCATTCAATTACTCTTTAAAATAATTCCCACTTTAGGAAAATTGCCTTATTCCAAAATATTTACAACAATTTCTTATAAAATTCTATAGAAATGCAAAAACTTCTACCATGACACCTTAGAAAATTTATTATAAATTTTATTGAGATCTTAGTTGTGCTTAAAATTTTAACTCTTTCCAACTTTCTTTGCCATGTCTTATTTCAGCTTCTTTTAACACTTTTCTTTCTTTGATACCATGTGAAAAATGTAGATTGAAAATAAATATCTATGCAAGAAAGAAAACTCACAAAACTATACACAACTATATTATTTCATTACATAAGACATATATTTATAGCATACTAGTCTTTCAATTTAAACCATTGATATTTATCCAATAATATGATCTTATCATATTGTCATCTTCTTTTATAACTGCATGTTAGCATCATGCTACCATTTATTTTAAATATAAATCCCAATTGTTTCCTATATTCAGAGACTTCTCTTTTAACAATAATGGCATTAAATTGTTGTACGGGCCTTATATTTTGTTGACAAAAGATAAAAATATCATCGGTTTATCTGGATGTTATATATACTATTGAAGTGTTGATTAATTGATGACATAAATTAATTTTTAATAGTGACAATATTAAAGATACTTTTTGAAGATGATAACTTATGAAGCTTTACAATGACAACCATATCTATTACTAGACAACACAACTAGAGAAACTAATTACCCATCCAATCCAAGTATGTCTAGAGCATTTGAGGACTTATGTACATTGTTAAATGCAACTTCAACGTGCAAACTTAATGTGAGAAGTGAATTTTCACAAGGGTTGAAGGAATATTATCCCACATCACTACTTTAGCAATGAGTGTTATACGATAAAATTAATGTATTATTTTCACAAATAGAGAGGGTGATACCACCATGACAAGGTGATGCAACCAAAAAAAGGTTAAGACCCACCCGGGTAATGTCGAAAAATAATTGACATAAATAAAAGTTGAAGAAAATAGTAGATGTTTCACTTATATAAAGTATGGGTGATTTCATAGTTGGTGAAGATAATGTATCTACCTAGAAAAGGGTAAAAGATTGAGAACACTCTAAGCTAAGTATAAATAGTCTATCATGATCATATATGACTTATCAAATGCTACGAGAATGGTATAATAAAAAAATCCTAATATAATAAAGCCAAAAAAGGCTATATGTGAAGAGAAATAAAGTCAAAATCCAAAAATGTAAATTATAGTGTTAAAAAATTACAACGGTTTCATTGAATATTACATAACAATTTCAATTTTATCATAATCAAAAGACTAAAAAAAATAGTTAAAATAATAAAAAGTAGTCCATAATCATCCAAAAGGAGGATGAAAATAGTCCACAACTTGTCCATATTTTATATCTTGCATATGTCAGATACCATATTTCATTTGTGAACATGCCTTTGATAAAACATTTGCATCTTCATTTATTTTTGAATATTACATAACAATTTCAACTTTATCATAATCAAAAGACTAAAAAAAATAGTTGAAATAATAAAAAGTAGTCCATAATCATCCAAAAGGAGGATGAAAATAGTCCACAACTTGTCCATATTTTATCTCTTGCATATGTCAGATACCATATTCCATCTGTGAACATGCCTTTGATAAAACATTTGCATCTTCATTTATTTCCCTATATATATGATGAAAGGAGACAACATTAAAATTTGATTTGTATATCCAGAGTTCATTGAAAATGGGCCTTAACATATAGTTATCTAAATTATATGAACCCCTCATCAAATTTATCACATTCATTGAGTTTCCAAAAATTTGGAGTTTGTTGATTCTTTTTTATAGGTTACTTTTCAGAATTTCAAATATCAACAAAATTGCAAAACAAAATTTGACAATTCAATATAACAAAAACACACCACAAATATGAAAAATCTTGTATATAATGTCATCCTCCTGGATCCAAACCTATCTATAATGCCTCCATACAAAATTTCATGTCCTCCTCCTGGACACAAACCTCTCTAAATGTCTTCCTACAAAAGTTGCAAGCAATCAATATGAATTAACAATCAATATGGATTAACATATAAATTGTTTTAAACACATGAACATTCTTATGGAAACAAGGAAGATAAACAAAATTTACATAAAGACATTGATGCAAAAGTGAAAATCAATGATGAACTTTATACAAGATGAATATAACATAAAATGTAACAGAAATTGGAATCATAAGTCCTATGGGATGTTCTCTTTATTTTAAAAGTGAAGAAACATTCATCTAGATCGTATATTATTGTTTAATTATGGATGTGTAAGCTCTATATGGATAAAAACATAGTTGAATAGAGTAGAATAACAACTATATCATAGCGAAAGATAGCTTACTCCTACTGTATAAGTAAGCATACATCTATCAATTAATCAATGGTTATAGCTAATCAATGTACTCTTATCATCTTAAGCTCTTTCATCATAGTGAAGCAAGTAAGATATATCAGTAAGTAAGAGGAAATGAAACATATATGTTCACAACAACTATATCTATAATCAATAAGGTGTTGATACTTTGGTACATGTTACAATCTCAATGTGGTAATGGAAATAGAGTTACTACAATGTAGTTACATCACCTTATATGGAGTCATTGATGTCTAGATTTAGATCACTTGATTGAGTCAAAACATTGGGCTTGGAGTTCACATATCTGTAGAATATGGAGATTACATTGTTATCATATTAGTGTAAACACCATTCATTAGCTTATGTTGCATATTCACTATAATGATTAGTACTACTATACATGCTCATTGTATTTGGGCCTTAACCTGTGATAAAACTATAATAACTAACCTCGTACTCATACTACTTGTATCCCCATTGACTAGGCTATATTGATACATGTTTAGAAACAGGTGAATTCCAATAAGCTAGTATTATTTCCATGATGTTGAAGCTAATGATATAGGAATAGAGTACTAATGCTTACCTTATTACAATGAATACAATGTTTTATAACCTTGGACTCTTATCGTATTCCTTATAATCTTATCTTAGTATAAATTCCATTAGTATTACAAATGAAACTAGTAAGGAAGCTAAGTAAGATTACATGAATAAGCTTACACTAGATCATCTCTTAGTAATGAGTACAACTTACATCAAATGGGTTCATAAGAATAATGGTTACAATACTAGTAATGATAGTAATAGCCATAGAGTATCACTTATTGACATAATAAGTGATATCATGTAGAAGTTGTAATGGGTTATGGAATAGTGATAAGGTATCATTAGGGTGGCTTAGTAATATCAACTATCTATTTCCCCTAATCACTTACACTTATATGCACAAGCTTTGTAATAGTTTAAGTAACAAGAAAGCATGGTAATGATTAGAGTATAAACACTAATGATAATATCTCTATTGTAAACTATGTTATGTTGAATGTGCATATCTAAAGTAACAACCATATTCGATCTACTAGTACACGATAGTAGTAATCTTAGCTCGTACTACAAGGGTAACATATTTGACCTTTATCTGGTAACTTGTTTCAATAGTGATAGTTAACTCATTATGATTATGCTTATGTTGCTTCTATTTCCATCATTATCAGTATTGTAACTCAATGGAGATGCTACTAGTGAATCACTTCTACAACAAGATTGGTTTCATATGGGTTTGTACTAGTAGTATAAGGATGAGTAACACTAATCAATAGAATGGTTATACTCCATGTTCATCACTAACTATATGTGTTTGTTCTAATCCCATATGTAAGTAGTACTTCATTGTTTATAAATAGGTATACTAGCTTGGTTACCTATATTAGATATAACACCATTGGTATTGTGAGAAGAGTAAGTCTAATGATTACACTATATTGGTACAAGGAAATGTAAGCTCAATAGTAACAACATACTTAGTGAGAAGGATACCAATGTTGAAATTTGATCCCTAGTTATTCTCTTAATTCATAACAGGTAACAAGAGTATCAACATAGTGGCTTCCACATAAGTAATGTTATACTATTTGTCATAGATAATGTTATGTGTAAGTATATTAGTAATCAATACTCTATCTCTATTCTACCCATATGAATCAACATCGTATATGATATAGAGAACATAGGATAACATGGTCAATACATTCCACATATTCCCTAATTTGTTGGTTACAATTATGTACAAACCAATAATGGTGATCATTGATATCATAACTATGATGTTTTAACAATACAGATCAAGTTGCTTGTAACATGTAGTTTATATTAGTTATGCTTGAATAAAATTATTATAGATACTTGTATCATTACTCTTATCGTCTAAGATCATATGCTATTAGTACTAGTTGATATGGAGTTAATAAAACGGGTGTATACAAGTATGATATAAGGTGAAGGTTAGAAGGTTGACTATCATACACAAGTAGTAAGCAGTTCCATTACTAGCACCAATTAAGCTTATCTAGTAATCACGTATATTATTTATATTACCAAGCTTATTCCAATATGATCACTGAACTAGTATGATTGCAATGGTTTCAATCTTGAACACTTGGCTAGATGTGTACAACATGTTGACCTATTTATAACCATAGTATTTGACATAATTATTGATATTCATGGTTCCAAGTTAGATCAACTATGTGTACAAGTATCAATATTATGGTAATCTAAGCAGTTTACATCTTCCAAGAAGAGAATGATGATCATTTTGATATAGCTAAGCTTAGTGTAATCAAAGAAACTTTCATGATTGATTGCATAAACTTTTCCTAATGTTGAGGGAATTATTGGAGGGATTTTCAATATGGTGGAAGAGGGTGGAGGTAATGTAGGAGGAAGATCAACCACTATAGGCCTTGCTGAAAAGTAGAGTTGGGATCATTGCAAGTCTATGCAGGGGACACAATATATCAATTGGAAACATAAACTCATAGTTGTAGATGGGTGGTACACCTAGTCCAACAAAAAAAATGATTTCATGATTGGCTTGAGGAGTTCTATAGAAATATGCAAATAACTACTTTTATGAGTCAAACAAAGAGATTAGTCTTAGTAGAGGGAATAATCACAGGATCAAATAATTTACCCATTACTACTATCATAATTCTCTGTGAAGCCAATGGGCCTTTTTCTAGAGTGACATATAAATTAGATTGTAATCTTGCTACAAGACTTCAAAATGAAATAAGTTAGATTCATAGAGGAAGACATCTGCACAAAGAAGGATGAAGTTTCCAGTGGAGGATGGAAGCCCAATGATGGTAGACGACTTGAAGAAGGGACCGATAATAGACCTAGGCCATCGATGGTGAGTATTTCTTCAAATTATTTCCAATATCTGAAGCAGAATCAAGCCTCGGAGAAGACACTAGTCCTTAGGACCGACACATTGTTTAAAGTAAAGATGAAGAGACTATAAAAAAAATCCTTAGGAACATTTCCAATGCTTCTTTCCCAATATTCCCTTCCAAGGTGATATGACACAAGTCATCTTATTAGTTGTAGCTTTTAGAAGAGGAAGAACTACTTGCTATGATACAAGATGTGAGATGGTAAATTATCTGGTATGGATGGTCTTCCCTGTGATTTTTACAATTAGCCATAGCTTGTAGCCAGATCTGGGATACTAAGAGTGTGCTAGGAATCTTCAAAGGTAAAGAGTATCAATGAGAAGGTGTAAAAAACAATGCACAAGATCTTCCCGACGGAAACAAAATGGGTCATGGTGGGTGGTTGGCTACTGATCACACTGCTCCATGTGTCCTATAATGCTCTAGCCAAAAAGGTTAAATGTATTACTGCAAGGATTGTGTGACATGAATTGTAACAAAGAGTATAAGATCCCATTAGTAAAATGGAAGAGGCTAGCCAAACAAAAGTTTAAAGGTCATTGGGAGCTCAAAAATCCACATTTGTTTGGGAAGGCACTAGCATAAAAAAATATCTTTGGAGGTTAATTACTACAAATTGTTACTAGTAATTGATCATGGTGAAAAATTACATAGAGACAAAATCTATAGAATCCCGGAGTAAAGACTTAATGAAATGATATCTAAATATCTTTATTTTCTGGAAATCATTAGTAAATTATTTCCCTTTCATTGGAATCTTCCTAGGATGGAGGATTGGAAATGAATTGAGGGTAAACTTGGTACTTGACCCATGGATGGGAGAAAATGAAGTATATAAACTTTTTGAAGACATTAGAATAAGGTTGGATCTTAAAGGATTCTTTCACCTAGTAAATGTATGTCATCCAAATATCGGTAATTTATGGATAGTTGGATGGAGAAAGGGGATAGAGTTAGAAAAAAAAGGAAGATAGGAAAAATAAAAGAGTTTGTGCAAGCATGCATTGGTAAAAATCCTCCCTCTACCTAAGGGAGGAAGAGGATGAATAAGTATGGATAGTCAATATTGTTGAATGATGCTACACTGCAAATTTGGGTTATTGTGTGAACTTCCCAAAGGCATAAGAATAAGAGAAAAGGTGGAAGTGAGCATATCTATGGAAATTGAAATCCCCATGAAAATTGGAACTTTATTGTGGCTTGCCCTCACAAATAAAATATTGACATGGGATAATTTGTAGAGGAGGTTTTGCAAGGGTCCCAACATGTGTTTCTTGCACAAAGAAATGGGTGAAAGAATAAGTTAACTCTTCATTAGATGTCACTTCCCTAAAAATCTATGGAAAACTACAAATATTTTAACAGGATGCCAAATGAATTGGACTAGGTAAAATATTGAGGGAGACTAGGAGAAGCAAGTTGATTAAAAATAGGTAACTACGCATATGACTCTCCCAATTGTGGTTATATGGTCAATTTGATTTGCTAAGAGAAAAGAAATATTCCAGGATATTTCTCTCTGGCCCACTAAAGTTTTTCATATGATCAAGATTTCCTTTAATAATCTACCCAAGCCCAAGATAGAAAATGAAACATAGACAAATCACAAAAGTTATAATTAATTACAATTATCCTCAGGGGATTTTTTATGTAGACTCCAAGGGTAATATAGGATCATGTGGTGTAGGAAGTTTCCTTTATTCTAGCATGCACTATATATCTCAAAAATACATATAGCCATTAACTATTGAATAATGCATTAGAAAGGAAAACAAACCTATCCATTAATGTGTTTGTTGTTTGAAAGGCTATAGCACCATCTTTTCCTCTTGTGGGTGACTAGTTTGTTTGGAAAGCAGACAATGGGGAAAATGTTCCTAAAAGAGTTTATAAAAGTACCTTCCAACCTTTCATTGGCTTTCCTTTTCCACTCTCTCCTCCAAGTTTTCCTCTAACACATTTGAAATGCATATAGACATTATTGTAAGTACTTATATTGAAAAAACAACTAATAATTACAATCAAATTATGATGCATCCAATCATAGTTACAAGCTTTCAAACATGCTTGATACATGTGAATCATCAACTAGAACATTTTCCAAAATGGAAGAAGGTTGCCCCATACCCAAGGTTCCCTCCTAGTTACCATGAGATTTGAAAATTTGAATTGTAAGTCATTTCGTTTTTAAATTAAAATTTGAAATGAAACTATAGTTTTCATAATTAAAAAAGTTTCAAACATGCAATTATGATGCATGTCGAAAGTTAAACCCTGCCAAATCCTTCTAAACAATTGACATAGTAAAAAACTAGACTCGGAAATCAGCCACAGAACTCGATCACAGTACGAGTTTACACAACATTAACGTGTGGTTTCCTTGTAGGTTCATCCACCGATCGTTCACATATCGATGACTCACGGCGATTGTGGAATCTCAAAGTGCTCACCCTTTATCAGAAAGTTCAATCTACACAATATGAAAATGCTCGCCCAACCTCTTTTAATCGTGGTCGTTGATCATCCACCCTGACGAGATCAACAATGTTGGCTGATTGTGGAACTTCAAACAACCCACTAGTTAATTTCACCTTTTCTTTCCCCAATAATTCCCAACCCTTGATTTGGCGCTTGCGCATCCGATGGTCATGAATTTATGATCGTTGATCAATCCTCCAACTAATCGAACGGTTGGAGTTTGTTGATATGAGAGATGGATGCCTCTCGTTCTTCCTTCTGTGACGATCACTTCCTCTGCATAGGACTCAATTTCTTCCCTGCAGAACATCTCACGAATCTTCCTATCAACACTCAAAAGGAATTCTCTCGTTCTACCATGGATGCATAGATCAATATCAGAGGATTAAACTAGAATTCATAAACAAAGATTTCCCAACCCTATGATAACAANTGCATCTTCATTTATTTCCCTATATATATGATGAAAGGAGACAACATTAAAATTTGATTTGTATATCCAGAGTTCATTGAAAATGGGCCTTAACATATAGTTATCTAAATTATATGAACCCCTCATCAAATTTATCACATTCATTGAGTTTCCAAAAATTTGGAGTTTGTTGATTCTTTTTTATAGGTTACTTTTCAGAATTTCAAATATCAACAAAATTGCAAAACAAAATTTGACAATTCAATATAACAAAAACACACCACAAATATGAAAAATCTTGTATATAATGTCATCCTCCTGGATCCAAACCTATCTATAATGCCTCCATACAAAATTTCATGTCCTCCTCCTGGACACAAACCTCTCTAAATGTCTTCCTACAAAAGTTGCAAGCAATCAATATGAATTAACAATCAATATGGATTAACATATAAATTGTTTTAAACACATGAACATTCTTATGGAAACAAGGAAGATAAACAAAATTTACATAAAGACATTGATGCAAAAGTGAAAATCAATGATGAACTTTATACAAGATGAATATAACATAAAATGTAACAGAAATTGGAATCATAAGTCCTATGGGATGTTCTCTTTATTTTAAAAGTGAAGAAACATTCATCTAGATCGTATATTATTGTTTAATTATGGATGTGTAAGCTCTATATGGATAAAAACATAGTTGAATAGAGTAGAATAACAACTATATCATAGCGAAAGATAGCTTACTCCTACTGTATAAGTAAGCATACATCTATCAATTAATCAATGGTTATAGCTAATCAATGTACTCTTATCATCTTAAGCTCTTTCATCATAGTGAAGCAAGTAAGATATATCAGTAAGTAAGAGGAAATGAAACATATATGTTCACAACAACTATATCTATAATCAATAAGGTGTTGATACTTTGGTACATGTTACAATCTCAATGTGGTAATGGAAATAGAGTTACTACAATGTAGTTACATCACCTTATATGGAGTCATTGATGTCTAGATTTAGATCACTTGATTGAGTCAAAACATTGGGCTTGGAGTTCACATATCTGTAGAATATGGAGATTACATTGTTATCATATTAGTGTAAACACCATTCATTAGCTTATGTTGCATATTCACTATAATGATTAGTACTACTATACATGCTCATTGTATTTGGGCCTTAACCTGTGATAAAACTATAATAACTAACCTCGTACTCATACTACTTGTATCCCCATTGACTAGGCTATATTGATACATGTTTAGAAACAGGTGAATTCCAATAAGCTAGTATTATTTCCATGATGTTGAAGCTAATGATATAGGAATAGAGTACTAATGCTTACCTTATTACAATGAATACAATGTTTTATAACCTTGGACTCTTATCGTATTCCTTATAATCTTATCTTAGTATAAATTCCATTAGTATTACAAATGAAACTAGTAAGGAAGCTAAGTAAGATTACATGAATAAGCTTACACTAGATCATCTCTTAGTAATGAGTACAACTTACATCAAATGGGTTCATAAGAATAATGGTTACAATACTAGTAATGATAGTAATAGCCATAGAGTATCACTTATTGACATAATAAGTGATATCATGTAGAAGTTGTAATGGGTTATGGAATAGTGATAAGGTATCATTAGGGTGGCTTAGTAATATCAACTATCTATTTCCCCTAATCACTTACACTTATATGCACAAGCTTTGTAATAGTTTAAGTAACAAGAAAGCATGGTAATGATTAGAGTATAAACACTAATGATAATATCTCTATTGTAAACTATGTTATGTTGAATGTGCATATCTAAAGTAACAACCATATTCGATCTACTAGTACACGATAGTAGTAATCTTAGCTCGTACTACAAGGGTAACATATTTGACCTTTATCTGGTAACTTGTTTCAATAGTGATAGTTAACTCATTATGATTATGCTTATGTTGCTTCTATTTCCATCATTATCAGTATTGTAACTCAATGGAGATGCTACTAGTGAATCACTTCTACAACAAGATTGGTTTCATATGGGTTTGTACTAGTAGTATAAGGATGAGTAACACTAATCAATAGAATGGTTATACTCCATGTTCATCACTAACTATATGTGTTTGTTCTAATCCCATATGTAAGTAGTACTTCATTGTTTATAAATAGGTATACTAGCTTGGTTACCTATATTAGATATAACACCATTGGTATTGTGAGAAGAGTAAGTCTAATGATTACACTATATTGGTACAAGGAAATGTAAGCTCAATAGTAACAACATACTTAGTGAGAAGGATACCAATGTTGAAATTTGATCCCTAGTTATTCTCTTAATTCATAACAGGTAACAAGAGTATCAACATAGTGGCTTCCACATAAGTAATGTTATACTATTTGTCATAGATAATGTTATGTGTAAGTATATTAGTAATCAATACTCTATCTCTATTCTACCCATATGAATCAACATCGTATATGATATAGAGAACATAGGATAACATGGTCAATACATTCCACATATTCCCTAATTTGTTGGTTACAATTATGTACAAACCAATAATGGTGATCATTGATATCATAACTATGATGTTTTAACAATACAGATCAAGTTGCTTGTAACATGTAGTTTATATTAGTTATGCTTGAATAAAATTATTATAGATACTTGTATCATTACTCTTATCGTCTAAGATCATATGCTATTAGTACTAGTTGATATGGAGTTAATAAAACGGGTGTATACAAGTATGATATAAGGTGAAGGTTAGAAGGTTGACTATCATACACAAGTAGTAAGCAGTTCCATTACTAGCACCAATTAAGCTTATCTAGTAATCACGTATATTATTTATATTACCAAGCTTATTCCAATATGATCACTGAACTAGTATGATTGCAATGGTTTCAATCTTGAACACTTGGCTAGATGTGTACAACATGTTGACCTATTTATAACCATAGTATTTGACATAATTATTGATATTCATGGTTCCAAGTTAGATCAACTATGTGTACAAGTATCAATATTATGGTAATCTAAGCAGTTTACATCTTCCAAGAAGAGAATGATGATCATTTTGATATAGCTAAGCTTAGTGTAATCAAAGAAACTTTCATGATTGATTGCATAAACTTTTCCTAATGTTGAGGGAATTATTGGAGGGATTTTCAATATGGTGGAAGAGGGTGGAGGTAATGTAGGAGGAAGATCAACCACTATAGGCCTTGCTGAAAAGTAGAGTTGGGATCATTGCAAGTCTATGCAGGGGACACAATATATCAATTGGAAACATAAACTCATAGTTGTAGATGGGTGGTACACCTAGTCCAACAAAAAAAATGATTTCATGATTGGCTTGAGGAGTTCTATAGAAATATGCAAATAACTACTTTTATGAGTCAAACAAAGAGATTAGTCTTAGTAGAGGGAATAATCACAGGATCAAATAATTTACCCATTACTACTATCATAATTCTCTGTGAAGCCAATGGGCCTTTTTCTAGAGTGACATATAAATTAGATTGTAATCTTGCTACAAGACTTCAAAATGAAATAAGTTAGATTCATAGAGGAAGACATCTGCACAAAGAAGGATGAAGTTTCCAGTGGAGGATGGAAGCCCAATGATGGTAGACGACTTGAAGAAGGGACCGATAATAGACCTAGGCCATCGATGGTGAGTATTTCTTCAAATTATTTCCAATATCTGAAGCAGAATCAAGCCTCGGAGAAGACACTAGTCCTTAGGACCGACACATTGTTTAAAGTAAAGATGAAGAGACTATAAAAAAAATCCTTAGGAACATTTCCAATGCTTCTTTCCCAATATTCCCTTCCAAGGTGATATGACACAAGTCATCTTATTAGTTGTAGCTTTTAGAAGAGGAAGAACTACTTGCTATGATACAAGATGTGAGATGGTAAATTATCTGGTATGGATGGTCTTCCCTGTGATTTTTACAATTAGCCATAGCTTGTAGCCAGATCTGGGATACTAAGAGTGTGCTAGGAATCTTCAAAGGTAAAGAGTATCAATGAGAAGGTGTAAAAAACAATGCACAAGATCTTCCCGACGGAAACAAAATGGGTCATGGTGGGTGGTTGGCTACTGATCACACTGCTCCATGTGTCCTATAATGCTCTAGCCAAAAAGGTTAAATGTATTACTGCAAGGATTGTGTGACATGAATTGTAACAAAGAGTATAAGATCCCATTAGTAAAATGGAAGAGGCTAGCCAAACAAAAGTTTAAAGGTCATTGGGAGCTCAAAAATCCACATTTGTTTGGGAAGGCACTAGCATAAAAAAATATCTTTGGAGGTTAATTACTACAAATTGTTACTAGTAATTGATCATGGTGAAAAATTACATAGAGACAAAATCTATAGAATCTCGGAGTAAAGACTTAATGAAATGATATCTAAATGTCTTTATTTTCTGGAAATCATTAGTAAATTATTTCCCTTTCATTGGAATCTTCCTAGGATGGAGGATTGGAAATGACTTGAGGATAAACTTGGTACTTGACCCGTGGATGGGAGAAAATGAAGTATATAAACTTTTTGAAGACCTTAGAATAAGGTTGGATCTTAAAGGATGCTTTCACCTAGTAAATGTATGTCATCCAAATATCGGTAATTTATGGATAGTTGGATGGAGAAAGGGGATAGAGTTAGAAAAAAAAGGAAGATAGGAAAAATAAAAGATTTTGTGCAAGCATGCATTGGTAAAAATCCTCCCTCTACCTAAGGGAGGAAGAGGATGAATAAGTATGGTAGCCAATATTGTTGAATGATGCTACACTGCAAATTTGGGTCACTGTGTGAACTTCCCAAAGGCATAAGAATAAGAGAAAAGGTGGAAGTGAGAATATCTATGGAAATTGAAATCCCCATGAAAATTGGAACTTTATTGTGGCTTGCCCTCACAAATAAATATTGACATGGGATAATTTGTAGAGGAGGTTTTGCAAGGGTCCCAACATGTGTTTCTTTCACAAAGAAATGGGTGAAAGAATAAGTTAACTCTTTATTAGATGTCACTTTCCTAAAAATCTATGGGAAGCTACAAATATTTTAACAGGATGCCAAACGAATTGGACTAGGTAGAATATTGAGGGAGACTAGGAGAAGCAAGTTGATGCAGGAGCATAGCCAACGTCAAGCGAGCGTCGGGCAAGCGCCAACGCATTTTGGGCACATGATGAATTGTTTAAAAACTTTTGAAGATGGATGCACCAAACGTAAATGTAATAGTTAAGGAGAGGCGTACTTATAGATTGTAATTAGACCTTGAGTGAATCGCTCTCATCTGAAGGACTAAGAAGGCATTTATGTTAGTTAACGTCAGTAGGTATCTTTGAATTCTCAGATTTGACAATTTTAGGAGCAGAGGGAAAATGGATATAGACACCCTCATTGTATTATTGTATGATAGTGAAGAACATTACCAAGAGAAGAGCATACAGAGCTAGAACAGAGAAACTGTGTTTGAAAAACACACATGTATAGAGATTTGAGTTAATAGAAGAAGTCTTAATTCAGATTCATGGTGTTGCATTTGTTTCTTGTATGTTTATGTTGAATGGTATGCTCATGGTTTTACTCTTTCTGTTATACATTTGCTTTCTTTGCTGTGTATGAATGATTTTAGGATTATGTTTGAAGTCTGAGAGAGAAAGAGTTAGGAAATGAGTTTCAATTGTTTCTCTGTCTGAGTGAGAGTTCCTGCAAAGAGTGCAGTTTAATTGTCCACAAGGAGTGTGTTGACAAAGGGTTCAGAAGTTTGTCTCTGAAAGATCAGATAGGATAGCTTTTGTCCTCATTTCCTCAAAAGTGCAGTTAGGCACAGGAGTTGTGCAAAGTGTGCGCAGGTCGAGTGAAGCTTTAGGGGTTTGTAACTTGGATGACTTGTTGAGAGACTGTTGTTGCAGGGAGTGCGCAGAGTCAAAAGGAGTTCAACACTTGATAGTGTTTGAAGTTTTTCCGCAAGGAGTGCCAGTAGGAGTTTTTCTGAAAGACTTGAATTCATGGAAAACCTCAAAAGGGTTCGAACCTTCAAAGTCGTCAAAAGGAAACAAGAGGCTAAGTGCCTTGAAGAATTGAAAGGAGGTGCAATGGCATCATGCTGCAGGAGGACAAGTTCCATGCAGAGAAATATTTTGTTTAAATTTCGTGGAAGTTCTCAAGGGAAGAGACGGATGGTCGAAATTCTCCATAAAGAATTTGCGAAGTCTCGCCAGCCGTCCGATTTGACAGAGAAGCAAGGGGGTTACGACTGTTTCCAAAGTTTCAAGCTCAGGAGATCATGAGCCGTCGGACCTCACTTAGATACCCATCAGTCGTGGGATCTGACAGGAGTTGCACGAGGGTTAAACCCTCACAAATAGAGCGAAAGTCCAAAAAGGCATTGGGATATCGGGATTTCAGAATTCGGGATATCGAAAGTCTCAAGGACAGGAGATCGGGCCACTTCATAGTGAAAACCCCGAATTTGATCTGAGTTGTCCATTCATGAGGACACGTGGTGGAGATCAAGAACCCATCGGTATTTCGGCTACCGGGGTTTCGAGTTGACAGAGAAATTCTGACATCGGGGAATTGCAAGTCGTGAAATCCCGAATTGAATGAGGACCATCCATCTGTTGAGACACGTGGCGGCGATAAAGAATCCGTCGACATTTTGCATGTCGGGACTTCGAGGATCAAGAGGACAGGATGCAGAGCATTTCGGCATTTGATTTTGCGAAATCGCGAAATGATTGAGGATCGTCCATCATAGGAGGACACGTGGCAGAAATCATAGAGTTCGAGGAAAATCCCGATAGGAAAGTCCATCGGCTTATTGGGGTTTGGCATTTCGCAAATCCTGAAGATAGGAGACCCGCGCATTTCGGGAACAGAAGTTCCAAAATCGCGAAAAGGTGGAAAGCCCGGAAAAGAATAGCAATACGGGATATCGGGATTCAAAAATTCAGAGTTTGTGTTGACATGAGGTTTTTGGCATCGAGAGTCTCGAACTCCCGATACGTGAAAACGCACTGACCGTTGGATCGAGCGGGGAATCACAGCCGTCGATTTCTTTTGGTGACCAAACATTAGAGTTTCGGTAATGTGGGAATTGGGATTTCGGAGGTCGAGGGGATGAGTTGCATGACATTGCGACTCCTGAAATCGCGATAAGGAGAAAGGCGAAATAGAGAGAGGAAAGGAAAAGTGTCATAATTTTAGGTTTCGGGGGTCTGAGAGACAAGACACTCGGCCACAGGACTCACAAAAACGTGAAGTCCGATCTTCCGAAATATAAGGGGAAAATTTCTTAAGGTTGTTTGTGGGTGCAGATTTCCCGAAAGGGAAATAGAAGGGTCAGTCGAGCACTTTGGGCCAGAAGAGAGGAAAAGATCCTGCGCGGATCCTGATCTGCGGATCAAGGAGAAGGGGGTCTGCGTCAAGTGTGGTATCAGAGAAATCCATCATATCATCCATCCTTGGCAATGGAAATCTGTACCTGATGGTTATCTTGTTGATTTCCCTCGAGTCTGTACACATCCTCCATCCTCCGTCTTTCTTCTTATCTGGACATTCATAAGATTTGTGTCCATTCTTTCCATATGTGAAGCACTTAACTACAATGATGAAGAGATTACAACAGGAGAAGTTGTTGATAAACATGAAGAAATCCTCATTCATGAAGACAAAACTCATTTATTTGGGTTTTGTTATGCTGTTTGGCTTAACGAACGCGCCAAGTACCTTCATGAGGATGATGAACGAAGTCTTGAAGGAGTCCATTGGAAAATTTGTCATTGTGTATCTAGATGACATACTGATTTTTCAGTAAAAAAAAGGCAGAGCATCTGAAACACTTAACTACAGTGATGAAGAGATTACAGCAAGAGAAGCTGCTGATAAACATGAAGAAATCCTCATTCATGAAGACATAACTCATTTATTTGGGTTTTGTTATTTCTACAGATAAATTGAGGATGGATCCAGATAAAGTGGAGGTGA
>JZKD02S0492620.1:13885-31065 GCA_000966675.3 Picea glauca
TTCTCATTATTTTATATTGTTTTAATTCATGCCTATTTCCACCACAAAGTCAATGATTTTTTTTTTTTTTTGTAAAACAGCTAGTCTATGTTTTAAGTTGATGTTTATGTTTTGTCTAATTGATAAAAGAAATTAAGACAATTTATTGGGAATGCATGATACCTTGACTTTGTAAAAATTCAAGCTATATATAAAGATGTTATAGTGATTTTGAATTTTTTATTAACCTTTATATTGAATTGCAAAACTATAACATAACATTTTTAAAATTTTACCTAATGTTATGTTTATGTTTTGTCTATTTGTTAAAGGAAATTAAAACAATTTATAGGAAAGGCATGAGATACATTGACTTTGTAAAAACTGAAGCTTTATATGAAGGTGTGATAGTGATTTTGAATGTGATGTTTGTTTTTAAAAAACTAATTTTTAATATGATTTAAGTTATTTTGAATTTGTGATAATTGGTTTGCCAAAATCAAATCATTAATATTACTTTGATGATTAGGAGGATAGTAACTTTAGTGAATTGCAAAGTTATAACACTCAACATTTTTTAAATTTTACTTTGTATAGTTTCTCTATATTTTATTTTATTTCTATTAATCCAAATTCTTATTTACACAAGCAAAAACTAAGTTTATTACATAATTAAAAGAGAGTAAACTTAAATTATTCTTTTAAAAATTAATTATAAAAAAAATAAAAGCAAAACTAAGTAAGAGAGTAAACTTAAATTATTCTTTTAAAAATAAATTATAAAAAAATAAACACAAATTATTCTTTAAGAAATTTAAAAATAATAATTTAAAATCTAATAAAATTTTTGCATCTTATGTAGCTACATAATTGAGTGATATTATCAATAATACAAAACAGAGATTGAGTAAGAAGACGAATCCATTTATTAAAAATAAAAATAAAAACTTAAGGAAGTAATGTTATTATGGATAATATAAAGTAAATGTTGATTTGAAAAACAAATTATTTTTAAGTATGATTTAAATAAAAACATAAACCATTATAATTTGTTAGTTAATCAAACCTTAAATATTTACAAATTATTAAAATTTATTAATAAATGAAATACAAGTCTAAACTTTTAAAAGTGACATACATTGATTATATGTTATTTTATGTGGATGATCAAATTATTTGTATTACCTGATTATATTTTACTATCATATCAATGTAATGTTAAAAATGTTAAATAAATAAATAAATATATATATATATATATATATATATATATTAGAAAATTAAGCATAATGTACATATCTTATGTTTAATCACATATGTTATTATTATCAAACATTCAATTATATTTACAAATTTTTCATAAATTTTTATCATTTACATACATTCAAATCAAACTATTGATATATTTAAATTTTTATTCTCTTGAAATATGTATTTTATTGCAAGTTGGTTTTGTGCATAATTTCCTATTACACAATATTAAATAAAATACAATATAAAAACATAATAACAAAACATTTCTATATATTATCACCATTATTATATTAAAGAAAAGAACACCATACATAATTAAAAATAACTTCTACAAGATTAAAGAAATAATAAATTCAAGTTAAATTCCAATACATGGAATATCTTTTAATATCTTTCATAACAGAACACCTTTCTTATATTAAAAAAAGACAGTCATACATAATTAAAAGTAGCTTCGGCAAGCTAAACCAACAAATTCAAGTTCCAATTCATGGAATGATGCACAGAGACAATATTGAAACATGTGGACATATTAATAACCTAAGATGGAGAATAATAACATAAGGAGAAATATTTATAACTAATGTGCGCCATTACACATTTTAATTTACTGTTAATTTTATTTTGATTTCTCTTGTCATGGAGTTAGTCATGATGAATATGTGCTATTACACATTTTCTTCACACATTTTATTTTACTGCTAATTTTATTTTGAGTTCTCCTGTCATGGAGTTAGTCATGATGAATATGTGATTATAGTTTTTATATTCTTTTTAATTGAAGGTGGACTTTTTCCGCAAGGATAGTTTGAAACATAATTAAAACCAATCAGAAACGTATCGTGGTTAAAGCTACTACTAACCATGGTTTTGAGAAATAATTTTGCTTCAATTCAAATATACATGATTTTGTATTTTTTTTGTGTAGAAGGTTGTAATGTCATTAATAACAATGTTGATTGGTTAGTATTCTCCATTCTTCGTCAATACTTTTCTCATTTCATTCCAGACATTGACTCTTGCTTTGTGGGTGGCCAAGTGATTATGGATTATGTTGTCCTTTCTCACCACCTCAACATCGACTGCATATGTCTGGAAACTCAGTGCATCTAATTCTTGGTACCTTAGTGCATCCAATGTTAGACGTGTCACTTTCCGTACACTAAGATATTTCTGTAAACCCTTAGCAACTATTATCCACCATGCATTAAGCCAATGATCATGCACTAAGCCAATGATTGACTTAGTGCATGGTTTCCTAGATAATAAAAAGTACATGGTACATATTATGCAGGTTGCATGCCCATCTAGGTTGATGGTGATGCCTTGGTCATCCATGCAAACTCCAATGACTCAGTTTTCAGCCACCCTCCCTCGGTGCGGTCCCACTGAGTACTCAACTGACAACCACTCCCTATCATCGTCGTTGATGCCACTGCCAGCCTTAATTACTTGATGCACCTACAGAATGAGACTTAAATAGTAGTTAACCCCTGAGGAGACATGAGGTACAATGAGCTAATCTAAGAGACGTGAAGCCATGCGACATTTAATGTTGTGTCTACCTTATTTACTCCATGCGCGCCCATTTTTGAATTTGAAAACACTTTCCTTGATTTCCTCATTCAAAGTTTTGCCTCGGTTGTTTTGTAGTTAAATTGAAGCATGACAATGGAAGCTAGTGGAGAGGACAATGGAAATCAAACATACAAGATACACAATATAATAGAGACACAAATATGCGTGGTTCACCCAGTGTGGGCTACATCCACTAGAGAAATTTCCAGGTCCTTCCTTTTTATTATCCAACAAAATGAAGGGATACAACCTATAACACACCCATTGTAACTTCCTCTTCTTTTTATCACAACCTCCTTTCTCATAATACAATATTTTCTATGATACATAACCACAATACAATTCCCTCATAAAAGAGGGTTTCCTTCTAGGGAAAAAAACCCTAACATAACTTCTATCGTTAGATATGAGACCTTATAATGAACGGTCCATATTTACTATGAAATTACAATATACATTTACAAGGAAATTTTTTCCTTCAAGGGATTCGCCCCCAGATCTCATAGGGGAGGAAATCCCCCCCTGCAACCCCCCTACATGGAGGGGTGTATAGTGTTCATGGGGTATAAACACAACTGAAAACAGAAGACCTTCGAATCATGAAGATAATCAGGATCCACAACCAACAAAAGCTAGTGGAGAGGAGGGCCAAGTGACTTGTGCGATCCATGAAGAGGCATCCACCCATGATTTCATGAATAAACACAAGTTTTCGGTTTGTGCAATTCGAATTCAAGCAATGGTGCTCCAGGCAAAGATAAACTTGCTAAAAAGAAGAGTATGTCCCGTCGTAGAGAAATCTCTCAATTCTGATTATCCAACTGCTCCTCGGCATGGAGTAGAGCACTGCCACAATCATGCTCACAAGGGACAACTTCCCTTGAGGAAGCTGAGCACCATAAACACACAGGTTTGTTGGGAAAACTTCACTGCACACCCAAATCCATCTCTAACACTGTAAGTCTCTCTCTC
The DNA here is from genome assembly GCA_000966675.3 of Picea glauca. Taxonomy (NCBI): domain Eukaryota; kingdom Viridiplantae; phylum Streptophyta; class Pinopsida; order Pinales; family Pinaceae; genus Picea; species Picea glauca. Next base: position 17,669 of record JZKD02S0492620.1, read on the forward strand.
TTACTAATTATTTTATTCGTTAGTCACTGCTCCCTTGCTTTATATGCAATCTCCTTCCTTCCTGAATATATATATATATATATATATATATATATATATAATTTCACTCGAGCGATGAAGTGGAGGAAGGATGAAGGCAGGAAGAATAAAGTAGGGGGAGGAAAAATAAAGGTGCAAAGGACAAGAACAAGGAAAAATTCCCCGACAACGGACAACATTCTTCATATTAGTATGCAAGTGAAGAGGAGAAGAAGGTGAGTCTGCTAGATAAAATAAAAGAGAAGCTTCCTAGCCACCATAATAACAAGAACAAGGAAAAGGAAGAAGAAGAGGAGAAAAAGTAGCACCATTAAAGTTACTGTAAACTATTGTCCATCCATAAATATGTGTTTCACTTCTCTTTCGCTTTTCTAGTGAGAATTGATGATAATAATCGTATGTGCGTGTTGTGTGGTTTTGATTAATAATGTGCATTTGTTAGAAGAGGACAAAATATATCAATATGATCCGATTGATCCACATTGCCATGTTTAGTAGACAACTTAGTTGGGATTTGGAGTAACGAGTTTGGGATAATTTAACTGAATGCCTCCATATCTTTCAAGATCGATATCTATGTGTACTTAGTAAAAATTATTGTATATTTACGATAAAAAACGTCTCACTGGTTATATGTTTAAATCTGGATATCGATATGTAAAGTTGTTGCATATTTATACATAGTTATATTATTTTTGGACTACTATTCTTTACCGAACAAGAATAATATACTTTAATTTGATTTAGCTATATTATTTTTTCCCACTAACAATTCTTTACAGAAAAAGAATGATACACTATTTTTTTTTAATTAAATTTATATATTTATATTGAAAAGTTGTTGAAATGGTAGATTCACAAAAGATGGACAATAATAAAACTAATTTTATTATAAGATAAATAACATAGTATACGCTAAACTGTAAGGATGTGCATCACTTTAAAAAGAACGTTCAATGCTTCCAACTAACATTTAGATAGCCAACAACAACATTGATAATCATAAACATAATCATGTATTGTATAAGTGTCCTAACAATAACTAATATATCTTAGCAAATGACAACAATTTATTGTTAATATGTTCTATGATAATAATAACCATTTTTTCTAAATATAAAACTAAAAACATATATTAATAATTATTTTATTTTATTTTTAATTATATTTTTTAAAATAAACTTGAAAGAAGCATCTTAACAATTCTACTCAACTAAAACACAATTACCATTGCTCTATATACTCGAGTGAGCAATAAGTAGTTACCATTCTCCTCTTTGTCTACACTTACCAGTTCTTACAATTTTTTACACAATAAATTTTTCATAATTAAGCTTCTATCTTGAGGATCGAGATGTTGCAAAAATAATTCATCACAAAATATTGAAACTAGTAAAAATGATTTTTATTATAAGAACAATAGAATGCCAAATTCATGATTTAGTTCATATTATATTTTAACATAAAATCTAAGTGGATTAAAAAAGATTAAAGTCATAATGAATTAGTTCACTTTAAGAACTTCAAGAATTGTAATGAATGTGTTAGCACATAGACTGTGAAGGGGCTCAAAAACACCATGGTTTTGTTTTATTTTGAGTCAAAGGTCAGGTTTATTTGTTGCCAAATCAACATGAAAGTTCGCAATGTACTTATGAGTACCTCATGTACTCATCTTTCATTATTGCAACTAAGAATCATGTCAAGGGGATTTTATGATTTTCAACGCTTTTATTTAATTAGATTTTCAAGGATTTTGTCACAGGATATCTAAAAGTTTCCTTGAAGTGCACTATTTGATTTTGAACTTGGCGCTGCAATCCCTCTGTTTTCAGAATTGGTTAAAACTATTGTTTTCTGCATCATTTTGAAGTGTAATCTTAATCCATTGAAGGAGACCTCTATCAAACTTGAAGTGTATGGTCAAATCATTTGTAGAACCTAGCCTGAAATTGCATACTTCATTAGTGTTGCAAACTAATATCTATGATGTTGAAACCCTGTTATTAGCAAGAAGATTCAATTGTCTCCCTTTCATTTACAAATACCGGTGGTTGTTCCATTATCCCTCCTGTTTGAAGAATGGTCTATCTCATACCCTTGATGTGCATAAAGTGGTGTGTGTAAAGCTTTGGCAAGGAGATATTTAGAAAACATTTTTGTCATTAAAACTCTAATCTGTTTTCACACACCTAGCTATCATAACAAATTGCAGAAAGCATTCTTCCAGTAGTAGTTATGGATAGTCAAGAACACAAGAAGAAGCTCCAGAGCTAAAGGATAAATACATTGATCTTACAAAAATCCAGCATCAATTTTTGGTCAAAGTTTATGTTATATGCATGTACAACATTTTGGTGATGGCCATGAGTTTAAAACCATAATTAACAGTTTTGGTGTTTTCCTTCAGTTATATATCAAGATTATGAAGTTTTTGCAATATGTCTCAACTCCTGACATAATATTTGAGGTGTTGAAGCTTTGAAAAAGTGAAACAAGTTGCTATAGGAAAGTTTGCAGTGCCTGGACTCACTGGCGCTGCGAATTGGTAATTTATGACAGTTTGTAAGCATTATCACACAACAAAGGATTGTTTTGATCATAAATTTTGAATGCCAATATGGGTTCTTCTGAAATTTGGCGTGGAGAAGAAACCTATTACCATTGACATGCTGACAGAACATCAGCCCATCCCAGTACATAGTTTGGGAGAAAAATCAAAATCATCACCTATAGGAAAGTTCGCAGTGCATGCTGTCAAAGGTGTTGCAAACTCTAACAGTCTGACAAATTCGAGCTATGGGAAGGCTTCCGGCTGTCAGGGAAGTTTTGAATGGTCTCCTAGGAGTTAGCTGGACATGAGGGACATGTGTTCCATCTTCATATCAAGCAGCATGACCTGTTTCAAAAGGCATTTATCACAATAGACAAGATACCAAAAAATATGAATTTGTTAGGTTTTTGTTGGAATCTTTTGTAACAAGACTCCTAAATGGAGGAGGATCCTATATAGCTCCTTGGTTTCGACCTTCTTAGGGTATATAGAGATCATTCAATATATATGAAAGTGGATTTTGATAAGGAAAGGGTTGGATTCATGATCCAAGAGAGGAGAGAGTTGGAGGAGCATTTTAGTTTCTCATTTGTAAGCATGAGGGTCTGTTTGTAATGACATTTTCCGCCATTAAAGATTCATGGGAGTTGTTATCAGATTGTCATGTTATTTTACCATTTCTTTGTTATCTTCTTTCTTGTATATATTGTAGGTTTTGAGGATCATAGTTTCCATTGATTGATGGATTCATGAACAACATAGGATCTTTTGCAGCTTGCCCATTAAATCGTTATTCATTGTTTAAGCAATCTTTAATCTGTTTCGGAAAGGTTCTTTGTACAATGGATGTTATTCCTTTTTTCATATTCACTATGCTTCTACTCATAATTATATATCCCTTCTTTCTGATATACAGTTTGATTGCCTTTGATCTATCGGATGTTATGACTCCATTCCCAATGGAATGCCTTTGAAGAAATTTTGTTTCCCTCTCCCTTTCTTTCCCATTCTTGTTGATCCAGCTACTCAAACCAATTTAACCCATTTATATTCTGATGGGTACTAGGCTTACACCTACAACATTCTAGGTGTGACTTCTAGTGCTAACATTTTTAGCATCGTTGCCAAGGACCACAATGAAGATACCTTCCCTAGGTGAACTATGATGATTACATCTAGCTTTGGATGGTGAAATGAAGGTAGACACTTTTAGACTGGTTATCTTTCACCATGGAGACACCATTGTTCAGAGATCTATTGGATACTCCACTATTTTGAAATGGACAAGATCCTAACTCAAAGGTATGCTTTCTATGATTTTTCAAACATAATCAGTTTTCCAAATCTAGTGCCTAGTAGAGATGAATGGGAAGGTTGCCTTCCCATATTTAGAGGAGAAGATTGGGAATTACCAACTGAACACGTGCTAGATTTCCATTATTTGATTCATCGGCTTCAGATCGCACATGAGGATTTTCATAGCAATCTTTTCAGGTACTCATTAGAGGGAATAACTCGTGACTGGTGCTAATCTCTTCCAATTTCCAGTATCAACTCTTTGATATGTTTTCATGTTGCTTTTAATTTGTTTTGTAAGGAGTATTTTTTCGTTGAACATCTTTATGGAAAATGTTTTGATGAGTTTTCTTTACTTTGTAAATACTTTGCTTGTCATGAAAAGCATACTTGTGATGAAGAATTTTCCATAGAAGAGAGCGTTAGCACTAAAAAATGCACCATTTAAATTTTAAAGTTCTTCGTCAAATTGGTGCTAAATTTTCTCATTTATCGCTTTTTCCCAGGTCTTAGCTTTTTATATTTTAACAAAAAATTACTTTTGTTATTAAAATATTTTTTATTAAAAAAAAATGAGTATAACATTTTAGAAACAAGGGTGGTGTGTGCATATTAATGTTTGAAATATTCTTTTTTAACCCATCCAAGTCATACCTACCACAAGGACACACTTCATATAGGCCAATACCAAGTGCCATGCGCCAAGCCAAGGGGCATTTGAACAACTTTTTACATGAAAAAAAATAAGGTTTCTTTTTGGAATTTTAGTTTTTCTCAGGCTTATCATTTTAACCGAAAAAATGTTGGGCCTACAAGCCCAATTATTCGAGTCCACAGATATCAATCCAAGCACCCTACACCAACACATAACACAAACACCAAGCTCTCGAGGAGGAGGAGGAGGAGGAGCCCAAGAGGAGGCATTTGTGCACAATGTACCGTATAACACTAAAACTGTTGGCGCTTATAAAGGAAAAGTATCTCTTTCTCCTTAGCAGTGTGGGATTATGTCCATTATAAAAAATAAAAATAAAACATAGAATGAAAACCCTTATGCTAGGTGTCAAGTAAGCTTTTGTAGATGTCGACAAGACTGTCTGAGGGTGAAGGATTATCCAGCTGCTAGAAGACAGATCTAAGTATGATGAAGGTGCTAAATTCAATCCACAAAGAGTAAATCAGATGATGAATGCCAAAGGCTGACAGGTGTGAATGTTTATGTTATTTTTAAGGCAAATAATAGGGCACATAGTTTGTTTGGGGATCATTTGAATGGTGATCTACAATCTCTGCTAATTTTCTCCATCTATCCGATATAGAAAAGATGCCAACACACAAGAGCGCTTGCTCAGCTACTGCGACTGTGTCTTCTTCCAGATCTGTTCCCAACATTTCGGCCTTTGCATGGTTGAGTTCATTTCGTGCTCCACGCATCACATGACAAATCGTCTCATGGTAGAGACAAAGCATAAGAGATCAATGTAAAATTAGGCCATGAAATGATTGTCAGAGTATGGTAGTTGATTCAGAACCTCTGGAGGTTGGAAAGGGTGATCCATCTGACCAAAAACCTGATTCATCAATGGTAGACTCAGTTCATATCTTCGAGATCACTCCAAATAATGTCATTGCAACAATTGGGCAGAAAGAATTTTTGAGAGTCAGGAAATCGATTCTAAGGTTTCATGTGATGGGAGGTTTATGTGTACTCCATATTAATTTTCTCTAAATTCTTGTGCAACTGTAAATTTTCCAAGTCAAGTTTTGGGACATAATTTGATGTCTTGTACCAATAGCACTACAACAAAGTCTGACAGGTGGTTAGTATAGTTTATTCTAGAATAAAAGACAATGGAGGCAACAAATGGAGCAGTGAAAATTCACTTCACCTTTTTCAACCTTGTGCTAACCTTCAAGAACATTGCCAAAGTATTGGAGCTATCCGAAAGCATCATAACAATGAAAACTTTCTTGTAGGAGACAGAGCATGCCAACTCAACTGAGCATATATAGAAATGTGTTGCAGAAGTTAGCATGTGCATACTACATCAATTAGTGAATGCAAAAGATCAAGAATTCCTTGAAGATGTTAAAGACAAAGTATCTGCAATGAATCTCAACTCTATTGGAGTTTGAATTTTTTCTAAAAGCAAATGATGAAGAAACAGGGTTATGGCAGTTGAAGTAGCTCAACACTGAATTATGACACCTTCTACAACCTTGTGCTAATATACAAAAACCTTTGCAAGGTGTTAAAGCAACTCAAGATGAAAACAGAGCATGTGGAAGATAGTCAACAGTTAAAGGGGATTTTCTGAAATCTATGGAAAGTTCACTACGGAATCTGCTACAAAATGTGCTGCGAATTCTTGTTCTGAAGTTTTGAAGGGAGTAAGTAGCTGGCAAGTGTTCGATGGATCTTTCAAGTTGCTAGAAGATCAATTATGATATGGAGGGCCACCTGTCAAAGGGAGAAGTGATAAAATAGGACAGTTCATCAACGTAAAGAAATTGTTAGGAGCATGGCCAACATTATCCTAGTTTTTAGCATTTTAGTTATTTTTTGTTATCGACATGTTGCCTTTCCATTTTGAGGGCACATGAATCCTATGATAGGGTGGTTATTTGAATGATAGTGCTATCAATGGCAGTAAAAAGATATAAAAAGACTATTTTAAGTCTGATAAAGGGTTAGAATGAGCTAGGGGGAAGGAGGCTTTTGACCCAAAAGAATTCAGAGTGGTTATCACTGTGTTCTTTTATTTTCTCTGGACTTTTTCAGACTTGTGATTCCTTATAAATGGAGATCAGAATTTCCTTTTCATTTTTGTCTTTCTCTGTGTAATAATATTAATGAGTGATTGATTTGCTCTTGTTCTTATTCATATGATGATTGAGTGAGGTCTTTGTTCTTTGCATTGTTGATGTAGAATTTGTTAATACACAGATTTTCACTGTGAGTTTATTGTCATTAGTGTTGGAAGTGTCCCTAACATGTTTAGATCATTGTTTTCTTTTCTCATTCATTTATCAAGCCTGTTGTCTGATCTGAAGTTGTTAAGGCCACTTTTGCTGAAGGATATAGTTGGAAATGTGTACAGTAGATCAATTTGACTGTCCTTATGGTCAAATCCCAGTGACTTTATAGCTTATATTTCAAGATTAAATTAAATTTCGTGTATGTTAGCAAGATCACCTAATCTACAGTCTAGGGTGACTCTCAGAGTGATAACATAAATGGCACCGCTGTCGAGGAACAAAGTGTGAAGCTAGATTCCATGGGAGAATGACATAGATCCATCTCTTTATGGTAGACAATAGAAGGAAACAAAAATCAATTGTAATTATCTACCTGGTGACTCCACAATCAAAGACTCCACTGGGGAGGATCCTGTTGACAAAAAGATGAAGGGGACGAAGTGTAAAACCAAGTATCATTTCATTAGTTTTCTACATGAAGTCTTGTTCTTCTTTATCAACTCTTTCCTATCTTCTCCTTTACATATAAAGAGGATCATCTTGTGCTTTGTCTATTCGGATAATCATAAGCCTTCTTTTATATATCCATCCTTCCAAGAAGAAAATTTGCATCCTGCTTGTACTGTTGAAGTTGGTCCTGAACCTTCATTTCAACCTATTGTGAAGAATGATGTTTATATTTCAATCCTTCTTGAATATAATTAAGCTTGTAACCATGAGAGTGATGAATTTGATTCAAATCCTTCAGAGATCTCATCACCTTCTGTTATTACTGCTGAGTCTTGCCATCAGTTTGTGACACCTCATATTCAAACCACTATTGTTCAAAGTAAGATCAGAGACACGATTTTAAAACCTTTAAGACTGCAATCTTACCTTCATCCTTATCCTCTTAAAGTTTTTGAGTATCTTTCCCAGTTTTCTAGAGAGGATTATGTTACAGTTGAGAGGCATTTGGTAGTCTTTGAGAACATTATTGATCAGTTTGAGATAGTACATGATGATGTTACCATGAGGTTATTCTCCAAATCCTTATTTGGAGATGTTGCTATGTGGTTTAGGAGTTTGGGAGTTGATTTCATTGTTTCGTGGATCGAGCTATACAATGCTTTTTTAAAGTATTGGGGTGAGAACACGTCTTTTGACCAATACTTGGCTGATTTTCATGATTTGAGGAGAGGAGAGGAAGAATCTATGGTTCTCTTCAACAAGAGGTTTTATAGTGTTTATCATAACATGCCTATGGAGATTCGGTATTTTGAGGCTACTGCCATTATGTACTATGTAATGACTCAACATTCAGAGCTTGTCCTTCACTTGAGAGAAAGGAAATCTTCATCCTTAAAATGCTTATTTGAAGATGCTGAAGAATTCGAGGAGAACATTTGTGTTATGTTGGAGTTACTTCACACACACATAGGATTTATTTTTCCTAAGGTTTTTACTTGTTTATTAGTCATAATTAGTCATTATCTAGTCTCCTATATTTTAGGGGAGAATATTCCACTAGAAGAATATTCTCTTTCAGTTGACACTTCAGTTTGACTAGTTGAGTTGAGTTTAGATGTTGCATTGGTTTTCTCACCATGCAACATTGGGATCATCAACAACTCACTACTCTTTGTTCAGTCAGATAACTAAAGACCAATTGACTAGTTAACTCAACTAGGTGGCAGTTCACTCCCGTAACTGCCTGAGAGACTAGACTAGGTGGCATTTTACTCTTGTAACTACTGGTTTGTTTCTAGATCAATCTAGACCACCACTATGGCTCATTAGTTACTCATGTATCCTATATCTATTGTAAATTATTTACTCTTTGGGTGTGGAATACGGTTAATGAGAATTAGTCCATTCTTTCTATCTTGCTTCTTCTTTCTTAAATTCTCTCTGCAAATGTGTGAAGTATTTTATAGCTAGATCTATTCTGTGCAGGTTCGACACATTTACATGGTATCAGAGCTGATGGACTGCTAAGCAAAACCTACACCAAATCATTTTTTGCAGGTACAAAAGATTGAAGACAACAAAAAGATGGATTATTCGCCGGAAATACTTCTCACGCCTCATAACTATTTGGAATGGAAGCCAAAGATTCTACTTGTTCTTAGATGTAGAGGCTTATACCAAATAACCATGGAAATGGAAGTAGAGCCTGATTCTGTCAATGAGAAAAATGACTTTCTCAATAGACAAGATATGGCCATAGGAAGTATCGACATGTTTGCTTCTCTCGAACTTTTCTATCAAGTATATGAAGAATCACAAGGATTAACTCCAAATGAATTATGGAAAAGATTGGAGGTTCTATTTGGGAATAGAGAATATTGTGACTATTTCATGCAGGAGGTCGAATAGATAGAGCCATAAGAGAAGCCATCAGAAGATCAAACCTCTTATTATGAAGAGTCTTCTACAAACGTTTTTGCAGAAATTTGTATTCCATTAATTGAAGATGATGTCTACTCCATTTTAGATTTATTTTCTAAAATTCATGTGGAAGATATATGGCATGCATCTCAGGAGTCACATGCAGACACTTTTTCATGCACCATGCATGCATGTCAGGAGACAAAAAGAGAGTTGTGCACATCAGACGCCATTCTAATATTTTCTGAGAAAAAAATGCAGAAACAAATTGGATATTTGAATTTTTCTGGGGAAAATATCCAATTTCAAAAAACAAATCGTCCGAAATGGAGTCCGTAAAGTGAAGTTATAGCAATATTGTCAGCCAACCATAGGCACTAATGCCACCCCCAAGCACCTTGACCTTGACAGAGAGAAGAATTACGATAACAAATCAATAGCCAACCAAGGCTAATGCACCAAGCAAAGATAACCAAGACTGATAAGAAAGTCCAACCCAGAAAAACTGAAAATACAAATTGCAGGAACTGCAACTACAACTACTCCCCAGACTTGCGCACTACTAGATTTATGCACAAGTGGATTTTTGCAGTTCCAATATATCTGTCTCAAATGAGAACTAGTGTCTTGTATTTATACTTCTTTTACTAGGTTGTCTGGGCCAACTTCTCTTTTTGGGTGCTAAAGAGTTAATATAAATTATTCTCTTTAGCCAACTTTACTTCTAGGGTTGTGTCCAAGTCTTTTCACGCTTCCAGAATATTCTAATCTCATCAAATTTCACAAATGGAGGTTAATACCTCCCACATCTACCATAATATCAACACTCCCTCCTAGCTATGGAGGTATAAAAGGTAATGGTCTTGAGCACAAACAAACCATTCAACTGGTAGCATCATCATAGCCACACAGGCTATCTCATGATCAAATCACGAGCACCTTCAATATTATCCAACTGGATAATCTCCATCACAATTAGTACAATGTCATTTGATAGAACACAACTGTGTCTATCCGTAATAGTACATAACTACTATCCAGTGGTACACAACCACACTAAGTAGCACACGACTACTTAATCAATGACACATAGTCACAACCAGTGGAACACATACACCATAGTAGCATACATCTACTATCCACAGACATACAATCTCCGTAGCAATCATATCATTTGATATCAACTTGCATAAAAACAATATCATGATATAAACTGAGTCATCTAGGCCATTCTTCCACTCACACTTATGAGATATGGAAGAACCTCTGCCCTCATACAGTAAAAGCATCAGCCATGGGCTATTTGGACTATTCTTCCCAGGCATGGAAGAATAATTGTCCCTGATTTATGAGCCTGGACCATTCACCTAACTGGGCCATTCCTCCGGCACTCAACATAGTGCAACCTAGAGAGAATGAGTCTTCCCTGAGGAATGTCTATCCCTGATTGTTGAACCTGGACCATTCACCTAACTGGGCCATTCCTCTAGCACTAAACATAGTGCAACCTGGACAGAATGAGTCTTCCCTAGGGAATGATTGTCCAGACCATTTCCTAAGGAAATGATTGTCCTACACCAACCTCCAAAACAGACCATTCTTCGAAACTACTCACAACCGTGAACTTTGAAAGAATGACTGCCCGACGAGGTGGGCCATTCTACTTGACCACTACTGAGAGTGACTGCCAAGAAGAATTATTGTCCTAGACCATTCCCCCACATTGGCCACAAGGGGAATCATTGTCTATGGTACATCATCATCTATAGAACCATTTTCATTACGAAAATGACTGTCTGATCTAGACCATTTTCCAAACTAGAAAATTCATGTCCATTAGAAATCTCAAATCACTTTCTGAACTGGAAAGGAACTACCCATCCTGTACCATTTTCCAAGATGGAAAATGATTGTCCATAAATCAATGATGTATCAGTGCTCCCTCCCAACCTGGAGAGCTATCTCTTCCCTTTCAGCTAAGGGAGTTATTTCCACAATCCCAACTTGTCTCGTAAGTATGCAAACTTTATCCTAGATAGAGGCTTTGTCAAAATATTTGTTGTCTGCTCATCTGTGGGGATATACTGGAGCTTCACTTCTCCTTCATGGACTTTATCTTGAATAATGTAGTATTTGATCTCAATGTGTTTCGACCGTTCATGAAACACTAGGTGTTCGGATAGTCTTATACAACTCTAATTGTCACAGTATATTATGGTTGAATCTGGAACCTGATCAAATAATCCAGAAATCAGCTTTCTTATCCATACTTCTTATGTACATGCCTCACATGCTACGATATATTATGCTTATGTTGTGCTGAGTGCAACAGATTTTTGTTTCCTGCTGCCCCAAGATATCATAGCGGAGCCCAAGCTGAAGCACATCCCTGAAGTACTCCTTATGTCTTCTGCACTTTCTGCCCAATCTGAATATGTGAATCCATGAAGTTGTATTTCATTGGATGCGGTATATCTTATGCCATAGTTTAGCATCCCACAAATATATCTTAGAACATGCTTTGCAACTATCCAATGCTCATGTCGGGGTTCCACCTTAAATTGGATTAGGGTGTTTACAACAAAGAAAATATCTGGTCGAGTATTCACTAAATACACCAATGACCCAATCAATTGAAGGTGCACAAACTTTAAAAATTTGAAGGTGGGCCGCAATCGAAACCACGGTTTTGGAGAAAGGACATGTGGAGGCTCATAGTGAATTGCAGGGTGAAAAGCGGGTTGCCCTCAAACCACCTTTGGCCACGCCCGCAATCGCATGGTCACATGATAGCATCGCCCATGGTCACATCAACGAAAGATAGGGGAAGGAGCTAGTTCTTCTAGGCTCCACCTCGGAGTATAATCCAACAATGTTGATCAAATCGAATATGATCGAAGGGTTGATATTTCATCTCGTGATTTCTTGATCAGTTACGATTCAGTTACACTAACTAAATCATTGTTCTTGACCGATTGAATCATTATTCCAGGGCGTTGGAATCATGGTTCTTGTTCGTTTTTGCTTCCTGACCTGGGTGTTAGAGATTCAAAGAGTAACGGATGATGAGAGCAGGAATACAAGAAATATGTTGTGACTGAGAGACGTTGTTGTTTCTCGGTAAAACAAGTTGAATTGTATGTGATCAAGAAGACAACAGGAACAAAGCGTGAAAGATGCAGAGATGATGAACATAAGTTGGATAGAGAAGATATGGTGAAAACAACAAAATGTTAGAGAACTTAAGTGCAAGAAGACGCGAGCAACAAGACACTGATGCAGACATAGCAGAGCAGTGTAGCAGAACAAGGATGAGACTGATAAACCATTGATAAAAATTGTATCATTGTAATAAATTTCAGAAAGAAAAGATTTATATTTTAGGGTGGTGCTAGGGAGGATTGTTGTCCTCAGAGTTTTAAGTGGGTGCTTGAACAGAGGGAGTTGTATCTTCCATCTGGTTGTAGCCAAAAAAACCAGGGTGGTGCAAGGAAGAACCATTGTTCTCTGTTATAAAGGTTGGTGTCTATGTGACTGGAAGTTGGTGCTTCGATCCAGTGGGTGCTTCCATCCAGTAAATGTTGGAACACTCAGGGAGTTGGTGATTCCTTCTAGTGGGTGATAGATAAACCAGAGGGTTGGTGCTCTCAACAAGTTGCAGCTTGTTAAAGAAGAGATTGTAGCCTCATTTTGAGTTGGTGCTCAAAGATTGATTATGTACAGAACATAAAAAATTGTCTATCATTCAAAGAAAAAGAGGTTTTCTCCCTTTATGGGTTTCTTCATGAATATATGTCTCTATGTATATCATATGTGTGATTGATGTTTATTATTTCTGATGTTCATGACTTGCATAATCTTGATGATCACTTGGAGAAGATTAATAATATTTTAATAGGAATAAAAGTGTTTAAGCACAGTAACAACTAATTCACGCCCTCCCCCCTCACCTCTCAATTGTCTTAGTATTTCTAACACATAGATCCTGGGTACTCTACTACCCATGTCCTCCACTGTTTCTACCTGTTGAACATTGTGGACAGTTCTCACTTTGTCATTATTGTGGGGGAAATCTCTGTACCTATGATTTCCTTTACAACCAACCCCAACATTCCATAGGTGGTTGTCTTGGAATTTGTCCACCTACTTCATCCTTCCT
>JZKD02S0492620.1:52648-66027 GCA_000966675.3 Picea glauca
CTATTTCTGTTGCTATTTCGTATATCATTTCTGTGTATTGTGAAGATTATGCTGGATATTTTACTGTTATTCTGTCATTTCTAGCATTTCGTTTATGTTCTACATATTTTATATAACTGGTATCTTGCATTAGCACAAGGTTGCAGAAGGTGTCATAATTCAGTGTTGAGCTACTTCAACTGCCATAACCCTGTTTCTTCATCATTTGCTTTTAGAAAAAATTCAAACTCCAATAGAGTTGAGATTCATTGTAGATACTTTGTCTTTAACATCTTCAAGGCATTCTTGATCTTCTGCATTCACTAACTGATGTAGTATGCACATGCTAACTTCTGCAACACATTTCTATATATGCTTAGTTGAGCCGCCATGCTCTGTCTCCTACAAGAAATTTTTCATTGTTATGATGCTTTCAGATAGCTCCAATACTTTGGCAATGTTCTTGAAGGTTAGCACAAGGTTGAAAAAGGTGAAGTGAATTTGAACTGCACTAGTTGTTGCCTCCACTATCATTTATTCTAGAATAAACTATACTAACCACCTGTCAGACTTTGTTTCAGTGCTATTGGTACAAGACATCAAATTATGTCCCAAAACTTAACCTGGAAAATTTACAGTTGCATAAACATTTGGAGAAAATTAATATGGAGTACACATAAACCTCCCATCACACGAAGCCTTAGAATCGCTTTCCTGACTCTCAAAAATTCTTTCTGCCCAATTGCTGCAATGACATTATTTGGAGTGATCTCGAAGATATGAACTGAGTCTACCATTGATGAATCAGGGTTGTGGTCAGATGGATCACCCTTTCCAACCTCCAGAGGTTCTGAATCAACTACCATACTCTGACGATCATTTCATGGCTTAATTTTACATTGATCTCTTATGCTTTGTTTCTACCATGAGACGATTTGTCATGTGATGCATGGAGCACGAAGTGAACTCGACCATGCAAAGGCCGAAACGTTGGGAACAGATCTGGAAGAAGACACAGTTGCAGTAGCTGAGTAGGCGCTCTTGTGTGTTGGCATCTTTTCTATATTAGATAGATGGAGAAAATGAGCAGAGACAGTAGATCACCATTCAAACAATCCTCGAACAAACTATGTGCCCTATTATTTGCCTTAAAAATAGCATACACCTTCACACCTATCAGCCTTTGGCATTCATCATCTGATTTACCCTTCGTGGATTGAATTTAGCGCATTCATAAAAATGAAAACAGACAACTGGAAGATGAATAATCCTTCACTTCCTTGTCGACATCTACAATAGCTTACTTGACACCAAGCATAAGGGTTTTCATTTTGTGTTTTTTTTTTTTTATAATGGACATAATCCCACATTGCTAAGGAGCAAGAGATACTTTTCCTTTATAAGTGCCAACAGTTTTAGCGTAATCTGGCGCATTGTGCACAAAGGCCTTCTCATGGGCTCCTCCTCCTCGACAGCTTGGCATTTCGCGTTGGGCTTTATGTTATGTGTTGATGTAGGTGCTTGGATTGATAGTTGTGGGCTCAGATAATTGGGCCTGTGGGCCAAATATTTTTTGGTTAAAATGATAAGCCTGAGAAAAGTTAAAAATCCAAAAAGAAACCTTATTTTTTCTCATGTAAAAAGTTGTTCAAGTGACCCCCTGGCTTGGCGCATGGCACTTGGTATTGGCCTATATGAAGTGTGTCCTTGTTGTAGGTATGACTTGGATGGGTTAAAAAAGAATATTTCAAACACTAATATGCACACACCACCCTTGTTTCGAAAATGTTTTACCCATTTGCACCCTTGTTTCGAAAATGTTTTACCCATTTGTTTTTAATAAAAAATATTTTAATAACAAAAGTAATTTTTTGTTAAAACATAAAAATATAAAAAGATGAGACCTGGGAAAAAGCAATCAATGAGAGATCGTCAATATTTGATGGAGAATTTGGAGGCTTTGACAACTAGAAAAAGACCTAAGGATTTGGCAAATTTAGCACCAATTTGATGAAGAACTTTAAAATTTAAATGGTGCGCTTTTGAGTGCTAACACTCTCTTCTATGGAAAATTCTTCATCAGAAGTATGCTTTTCATGAGACGCAAAGCATTTACAAAGTAAAGAAAACTCATCAAAACATTTTCCATAAAGATGTTCAGCGAAAAAATACTCCTTACAAAACAAATTAAAAGCAACATGAAAACCTATCAAAGAGTTGATACTGGAAACTGGAAGAGATCAACACCAATCACAAGTTATTCCCTCTAATGAGTACCTGAAAAAATTGCTATGAAAATCCTCATGCACGATCTTAAATCGATGAATAAAATCATGGAAATCTAACAAGTGTTCAGCTGGTAATTCTCAATCTTCTCCTCTAAATATGGGAAGGAAACCTTCCCATTCATCTCTACTAGGCACTAGATTTGGAAAACTGATTATCTTTGAAAAATCACAGAAAGCATACCTCTAAGCTAGGATCTTGTCCATTTCAAAATAGTGGAGTATCCAATAGATCTCTGAACAATGGAGTCTCCATGGTGAAAGATAACCAGTCTAAAAGTGTCTACCTTCAGTTCACCATCCAAAGCTAGATGTAATCATCATAGTTCCCCTACGGAAGGTGTCTTCATTGTCATCCTTGGCAACGACGCCAAAAATGTTAGCACTAGAAGTCACACCTAGAATGTTGTAGGTGTAATCCTAGTACCCATCAGAATATAAATGGGTTAAATTGGTTTGAGTAGTTGGACCAACAAGAATGGGAAAGAAAGGGAGAGGGCAACAAAATGTTTGTAGAGGCATTCCATTGGGAATGGAGTCATAACATCCAACAGATCAAAGGCAATCAAACTATATATCAGAAAAAAGGGATATATAATTATGAGTAGAAGCATAGTGAATATGAAAAAAGGAATAACATCCATTGTACAAAGAACCTTTATGAAACAGATTAAAGATTGCTTAAACAATGAATAACGATTTAATGGGCAAGCTACAACAGATCCTATGTTGTTCATGAATCCATCAATCAATGGCAGCTATAATCCTCAAAACCTACAATATATACAAGAAAGAAGATAACAAAGAAATGGTAAAATAACATGACAATATGATAACAACTCCCATGAATCTTTAATGGCAGAAAATGTCATTACAAACAAACCCTCATGTTTACAAATGAGAAACTAAACTGCTCCTCCAACTCTCTCCTCTCTTGGATCATGAATCCAACCCTTTCCTTATCAAAATCCACTTTCATATATAGTGAATGATCTCTATATACCCTAAGAAGGTTGAAACCAAGGAGCTACATAGGATCCTCCTCCATTTAGGAGTCTTGTTACAAAAGATTCCAACAAAAACCTAACAAATTCATATTTTTTGGTATCTTGTCTATCGTGATAAATGCCTTTTGAAACGGGTCATGTTGCTTGATATGGAGATGGAACACATGTCCCTCATGTCCAGCTAACTCCTAGGAGACCATTCAAACCTTCCCTGACAATCGGAAGCCTTCCCATAGCTCGAATTTGTCAGACTGTTAGAGTTTGCAACACCTTTGACAACATGCACTACGAACTTTCCTATAGGTGATGATTTTGATTTTTCTCCCAAACTATGAACTGGGTCAGTCTGATGTTTTGTCAGCATGTCAATGGTAATAGGTTTCTTCTCCACGCCAAATTTCAGAAGAACGCATATTGGCATTCAAAATTTATGATCAAAACAATCCTTTGTTGTGTGCTAACGCTTACAAACTGTCATAAATTACCAATTTGTAGCGCCAGTGAGTCCAGGCACTGCAAACTTTCCTGCAGAAACTCGTTTCACTTTTTCAAAGATTCAACACCTCAAATATTATATCAGGAGTCGAGACATATTTCAAAAACTTCATAATCTTGATATTTAACTAGAGGAAAACACCAAAACTGTTAATTATGGTTTTAAACTCATGGCCATCACCAAAATGTTGTACATGCATATAACATAAACTTTGACCAAAAATTGACGCTGGATTTTTGTAAGATCAATGTATTTATCCTTTAGTTCTAGAGCTTCTTCTTGTGTTCTTGACTATCCATAACTATTACTGGAAGAATGCTTTCTGCAATTTGTTATGATAGCTAGGTGTGTGAAAATAGAGTAGAGTTTTAATGACAAAAATGTTTTCTAAATATCTCCTTGCCAAAGCTTTACATACACCACTTTATGCACATCAAGGGTATGAGATAGAGAATTCTTCAAACAGGAGGGATAATGGAACAACCACCGAGATTTGTAAATGAAAGGGAGACAATTGAATCTTCTTGCTAATAACAGGGTTTCAACAACATAGATATTAGTTTGTAGCACTAATGAAGTATGCAATTTCGGGCTAGGTTCTGCAAATGATTTGACCATACACTTCAAGTTTGATAGAGGTCTCCTTCAATGGATTAAGATTACACTTCAAAATGATGCAGAAAACGATAGTTTTAACCAATTCTGAAAACAGAGGGATCACAGCGCCAAGTTCAAAATCAAATAGTGCACTTCAAGGAAACTTTTAGACATCCTGTGACAAAATCCTTGAAAATCTAATTAAATGAAGACGTTGAAAATCATAAAATCCCCTTGACATGATTTTTAGTTGCAATAATGAAAGATGAGTGCATGAGGTACTCATAAGTACATTGTGAACTTTCATGTTGATTTGGCAGCAAATAAACCTGACCTTTGACTCAAAATAAAACAAAACCATAGTGTTTTTGACCCCCTTCACATTCTATGTGATAACACATCATTACAATTCTTGAAGTTATTAAAGTGAACTAATTCATTATGACTTTAATCTTTTTTAATCCACTTAGATTTTATGTTAAAATATAATATGACCTAAATCATGAATTTGGCATTTTATTGTTCTTATAATAAAAATCATTTTTACTATTTTCAATATTTTGTGATGAATTATTTTTGCAACATCTAGATCCTCGAGATAGAAGCTTAATTATGAAAAAATTATTGTGTAAAAAATTGTAAGAACTTGTAAGTGTAGACAAAGAGGAAAATGATAACTACTTATTGCTCACTCAAGTATATAGAGCAATGATAATTGTGTTTTAGTTGAGTAGAATTGTTAAGATGCTTCTTTCAAGTTTATTTTAAAAAATAAAATAAAATAATTATTAATATATGTTTTTAGTTTTATATTTAGAAAAAATAGTTATTATTATCATAGAACATATTAACAATAAATTGTTGTCATTTGCTGAGATATATTAGTTATTGTTAGGACACTTATACAATACATGATTATCAATGTTGTTGTTGGCTACCTAAATGTTAGTTGGAAGCATTGAACGTTCTTTTTAAAGTGATGCGCATCCTTATAGTTTAGTGTATACTATGTTATTTATCTTATAATAAACTTAGTTTTATTATTGTCCATCTTTTGTGAAACTACCATTTCAACAACTTTTCAATATAAATACATAAATTTAATTAAAAAAAAAAAGTGTATCATTCTTTTTCTGTAAAGAATTGTTAGTAGGAAAAAATAATATAGCTAAATTAAATTGAAGTATATTATTCTTGTTCGGTAACAAATAATGGTCCAAAAATAATATAACTATGTATAAATATGCAACAACTTTACACATCGATATCCAGATTTAAACATATAACCAATGAGACGTTTTTTATCGTAAATATACAATGATTTTTACTAAGTACACATAGTTATCGATCTTGAAAGATATGGAGGCATTCAATTAAATTATCCCAAACTCGTTACTCCAAATCCCAACTAAGTTGTCTACTAAACATGGCAATGTGGATCAATTGGATCATATTGATATCTTTGGTCCTCTTCTAACAAATGCACATTATTAATCAAAACCACACAACACACACATATGATTATTATCATCAATTCTCATTGGAAAAGCGAAGGAGAAGTGAAACACATATTTATGGATGGACAATAGTTTATAGTAACTTTAATGGTGCTACTTTTTCTCCTCTTCTTCTTCCTCTTCCTTGTTCTTGTTATTATGGTGGCTAGGAAGCTTCTCTTTTATTTTATCTAGCAGACTCACCTTCTTCTCCTCTTCACCCGCATACTAATATGAAGAATGTTGTCCGTTGTCGAGGAATTTTTCCTTGTTCTTGTCCTTTGCACCTTTCTTTTTCCTCCCCCTACTTTCTTCTTCCTACCTTCAGCCTTCCTCCTCTTCATCACTCGAGTGAAATTATATATATATATATATATATATATATATATATATATATATATATGTTCAGGAAGGAAGGAGATCGCATATAAAGCAATGGAGCAGTGATTAACGAATAAAATAATTAGTAAGAGAGAGAGACTTATAGTGTTAGAGCTGGAGTTGGGTGCGCGATGAAGTTTTCCCAACAAACCTGTGTGTTTATGGTGCTCAGCTTCCTCAGGGGAAGTTGCCCCTTGTGACCATGATTGTGGAAGTGCTCTACTCCATGTTGAGGAGCAATTGGATAATAAGAATCGAGAGATTTCTCTACGACAGGACATGCTCTTCTTTTTAGCAAGTTTATCTTTGCCTGGAGCACCATTGCTTGAATTCGAATTGCACAAACCGAAAACTTGTGTTTCTTCATGAATTCATGGGTGGATGCCTCTTCATGGATCACACAAGTCACTTGGCCCTCCTCTCCACTAGCTTTTGTTGGTTGTGGATCCTGATTATCTTCCTGATTGAAAGGTCTTTTGTTTTCAGTTGTGTTTATACCCCATGAACACTATACACCCCTCCATGTGGGGGGGTTGCAGGGGGGGATTTCCTCCCCTGTGAGATCCGGGGGCAAAGCCCTCAAAGGAAAAAATTTCCTTGTAAATGTATATTGTAATTTCATAGTAAATATGGACCGTTCATTATAAGGTCGCATATCTAACGATAAAAGTTATGTTAGGGTTTTTTTCCCTAGAAGGAAACCCTCTTTTATGAGGGAATTGTATTGTGTTTGTGTATCATAGCAAATATTGTATTCTGAGAGAGGAGGTTGTAATAAAAAGAAGAGGAAGTTACAACGGGTGTGTTATAGGTTGTATCCCTTCATTTTGTTGGATAATAAAAAGGAAGGACCTGAAAATTTCTCTAGTGGATGTAGCCCACACTGGGTGAACCACGCATATTTGTGTCTCTATTATAGTGTGTATCTTTTATGTTTGATTTCCGCATTTTTTTTATTTTATTGCTCTGTGATCCTGTTTTTCTAACAACTTCCGTTGTCCTCTCCACTAGCTTCCATTGTCATGCTTCAATTTAACTACAAAACAACCGAGGCAAAACTTTGAATGAGGAAATCAAGGAAAGTGTTTTCAAATTCAAAAATGGGCGCACATGGAGTAAATAAGGTAGACACAACATTAAACGTCGCATGGCTTCACGCCTCTTAGATTAGCTCATTGTACCTCATGTCTCCTCAGGGGTTAACTACTATTTAAGTCTCACTCTATAGGTGCATCAAGTAATTAATGTTGGCAGTGGCATCAATGACAGTGATAGGGAGTGGTTGTCAGTTGAGTACTCAGTGGGACCGCACGGAGGGAGGGTGGCCGAAAACTGAGTCGTTGGAGTTCGCATGGATGACCAAGGCATCACCATCAACCTGGATGGGCATGCAACCTGCATAATATGTACCATGTACTTTTTATTATCTAGGAAACCATGCACTAAGTCAATCATTGGCTCAGTGCATGATCATTGGCTCAGTGCATGGTGGATAATACTTGCCAAGGGTTTACAGAAATATCTTAGTGTACGGAAAGTGACACGTCCAACATTGGATGCACTAAGGTACCAAGCATTAGATGCACTGAGTTTCCAGACATACGCAGTCGATGTTGAGGTGGTGAGAAAGGGCAACATAATCCATAATCACTTGGCCACCCATAAAGCAAGAATCGATGTCTGGAATGAAATAAGGAAAGTATTGGCGAAGAATGGATAATACTAACCAATCAACATTGTTATTAATGACATTACAACCTTCTACACAAAAAAATAAATATAAAATCATGTATATTTGAATTGAAGCAAAATTATTTCTCAAAACCATGGTTAGTAGTAGTTTTAACCACGAGATGTTTCTGATTGGTTTTAATTATTTTCCAAACTATCCTTGCGCACATTAGTTATAAATATTTCCCCTTATGTTATTATTCTCCATCTTAGGTTATTAATATGTCCACATGTTTCAATATTGTCTCTGTGCATCATTCCATGAATTGGAACTTGAATTTGTTGGTTTAGCTTGCCGAAGCTACTTTTAATTATGTATGGCTGCCTTTTTTAAATATAAGAAAGGTGTTCTGTTATGAAAGATATTGTATATATTGGAACTTAACTTGAATTTATTGGTTTAAGCTTGTAGATGCTATTTTAATTATTATGAAAGATATTAAAAGATATTCCATGTATTGGAATTTAATTTAAATTTATTGGTTTAAGCTTGTAGAAGTTATTTTTAATTATGTATGTTGTTCTTTTCTTTAATATAATAATGGAGATAATATATATAAATGTTTTGTTATTATGTTTTTATATTGTATTTTATTTAATATTGTGTAATAGGAAATTATGCACAAAACCAACTTGCAATAAAAGACATATTTCAAGAGACTAAAAATTTAAGTATATCAATGGTTTCATTTGAATGTATTTAAATGATAAAAATTTATGAAAATATTGTAAATATAATTGAATGTTTAATAATAATAACATATGTGATTAAACACAAGATATGTGCATTATGCTTAATCTTCCAAAACAAAAACATATTTTTTTTTTTAACATTTTTAATATTGCAATGATATGATAGTAAAATATAATCAGGTAATACAAATAATTTGATCATCGCATAAAAGGACATATAATCAATGTATGTCACTTTTAAAAGTTTAGACTTTGTATTTCATTTACTAATAAATTTCAATAATTTGTAAATACTCAAGGTTTGATTAACTAACAAATTATATTCTATAATAATGTCGTTCCCCTCCCACCCTCTAATAATGCCCCACCCTTAATAATACATATTCTCTAATAATGCCCCACCCTTAATAATACATATTCTCTAATAATGTCCTCCCCCTTCCACCCTCTATAGAGGGGGGATGACATTATTAGAGAATATGTGTTATTAAGGGTGGGGCATTATTAGAGAATATGTATTAAGGGGGGGCATTATTAGAGAATATGTATTATTAAGGGTGGGGCATTATTAGAGAATATGTATTATAATAATACATATTCTCTAATAATGCCCTCCCCTATAGAGGGTGGGAGAGGGAGCGACATTATCAGAGAATATGTATTATTAAGGGTGGGGCATTATTAGAGAATATGTATTAAGGGGGGGAGGCATTATTAGAGAATAAGTATTATTAAGGGTGGGGCATTATTAGAGAATATGTATTATAATAATACATATTCTCTAATAATGCCCCCCCTCCCACCTTCGTTATAATGATTTATGTTTTTATTTAAATCATACTTAAAAATAATTTGTTTTTCAAATCAACATTTACTTTATATTATCCATAATAACATTACTTCTTAAGTTTTTATTTTTCTTTTTAATAAATGGATTTATCTTCCTACTCAATCTCTGTTTTATATTATTGGTAATATCACTCAATTATGTAGTTACATAAGATGCAAAAATTTTATTAGATTTTAAATTATTATTTTTAAATTTCTTAAAGAATAATTTGTGTTTATTTTTTTTATAATTTATTTTTAAAAGAATAATTTAAGTTTACTCTCTTTTAATTATGTAATAAATTTAGTTTTTGCTTGTGTAAACAAGGATTTGAATTGATAGAAATAAAATAAAACATAGAGAAATCATACGGGGTAAAATTTTAAAAATGTTGAGTATTGTAACTTTGCAATTCACTAAAGTTACTATTCTCCTAATCATCAAAGTAATATTAATGATTTGATTTTGGCAAACCAATTATCACAAATTCAAAATAACTTAAATCATATTAAGAATTTGTTTTTGGAAAAATAATCATCACATTCAAAATCACTATTTTGCTTGTGTAAACAAGGATTTGAATTGATAGAAATAAAATAAAACATAGAGAAATCATACGGGGTAAAATTTTAAAAATGTTGAGTATTGTAACTTTGCAATTCACTAAAATTACTATCCTCCTAATCATCAAAGTAATATTAATGATTTGATTTTGACAAACCAATTATCACAAATTCAAAATAACTTAAATCATATTAAGAATTTGTTTTTGGAAAAACAATCATCACATTCAAAATCACTATCACAACTTCATATAAAGCTTCAGTTTTTACAAAGTCAATGTATCTCATGTATTTCTTATAAATTGTTTTAATTTCCTTAGCAATTAGAAAAAACATAAACATAACTTTAAGTAAAATTTTAAAAATGTTATGTTATAGTTTTGCAATTCAATATAAAGGTTAATCACAAATTCAAAATCACTATCACATCTTTATATATAGCTTGATTTTTTACACATTCAAGGTATCATGCATTCCCAATAAATTGTCTTATTTTCTTTTATTAATTAGACAAAATACAAACATCAACTTAAAAAAGAGACTAGTTTTAAAAAAAATAAAAAATCATTGACTTTGTGGTGGAAATAGGCATCAATTAAAACAATATAAAATAATGAGAGTTAGTTGATTGTTTTCAATTAATACTTTAAATGTATTAAATGTAAAACATTTTTTAATTCAAAAGTTATTAACTAAGTTGGCTATCTTAATTTGAGAATTTTAAACAAAAAGAGAAATTAATTTAATTAATGAGATTTAGTAATTATTACTTAAGTATGGATGATAGAATTATGGATATAAATCTAGGGTTTTGAGAGTGATTAGGAGGTTATTTATTTATTATTTTTAGGGTTTAGTATTATTTGTTTATGATTAGGATGATCAAGTAAGTTAATAAGTTAATAATTAGTGTGTATAAATATATAAAAATCCAGGTTATAGAAGGTTTTTAATTATTTTTTTATTTAGGGTTTTAGGTAATTAGGTTTTACTAGTAATTAATTATTTAATAGTGTTAATATATATGTAGTAGGATTATTTGTGATTATTTTTAATGTGATTAGGATATTAATATCATATGATTACATATGTATATTAATATTGAAAATCAAATAAATTAATAAGTCAATAATTAATAATTATTACTTAAGTGTGGATATTATAACTAAGTGTAAATATTGATAATAGTGTGTATATAAGTATATAAATCTAGGTTTTTAATCATTAGAGTTTTAAAGAAATTAGGTTTTAATCATAACTAATTATTTGAATTGATAGTGTTTTAATATAAGTTGTAGGGTATATTTTAATATGATTACATATTATTATCCAATGAGGGTTTAGGGTTTGTAAAAGGATTAGGGTATATAGGGTTTAATTAATAAAATATATAGTGACAAGTTTTTAAATTAGAATTTTTATAGTAGTAATAAGACTAGTTTAGTTAGACCTCTAAACCTAAGAATGTATATTTAAATTAAACCAAAACAAGTAGGGAAAGGAAAGGAAAAGGTCGGTGTCATACATGATTTGGTCCATGATGGTCACTTATTTGGTTGATTAATGGGTGTCAAAAGCTACTTACTTGTCTTTGTTCATGTTGTTGGGGTGCTTGATTATTTCTAGAGCTTCTCTTAAGCGTCTTTTGTAGTAGCCATCCTATTTTGCTAGTATCTTGGTATCCTCAAGGCAAACATGTTGTTTGGTTTTGAGGGAGTGTTCTACTAAGGCGAAAGTGCGAGTGCGTTCATTTCTAATGTCTTCTTCGTGTTCCTTAATCCTTACCAGGAATGATCGTCCAGTTTCACCAATGTAACATTTCCCACATGAACATGAGACCTTGTAGATGCCTTTCTCTTGTCAGTGGTTTATAGGGTCCTTTACAGACTTCATTCTTTGTCTGATAGTAATTAGGCGTTTGAAGGAGGTCATGATTTCTTTTCTTTTTAATACCTTGGCAATCTTGTCTTTGACACCCAGAATGTAGGGAAGAAAGGATTTAATGTTGGAGGTTTGGTCATTCTGTGTACTAGTCCTCCTTTCCTTCTTATCTATTGTCGTTTTTATGTCTCTATCTCTATATCCATTATTTTTGAAGACCTTAGTTAAGTAGTCTATTTCTTCTTTAAGATGTTCGGAAATTCTTACCGCCCTTATTACCATTATACATAAATTATAAATTTATAATTATTGTATTATCTTGATTTGGTTTTAAAAATTCTTACTCATATTAATCACAAAAATTAAATTTACATGTTCCTATCTTGATTTTAGATTGTAATTGCATTCCATTGAAATTTCCTATCATGGGTGATTTGAAGGATTTCCTGGAGTCCTAAGGTGGCAGAAGTTAAAGAGGCTATCAATATTCAACTTGCTATACAGTATTCAATGATGTTGTAACAAAAGATCGTTTGTAGGTAGTTGGATTTGAATCGCTTTAAAATTCAACAAATTCAAGAACCTACAAACAACTTTCATTTTCAAATTTCATGTCCCATGTTTCTTTTATTTTGTCTTTGTGTTTTTTAGCTTTCTAATGATTAATCATGTAATAATATTATATATTTAAATGTGAAAATAAAAGTAGGATAAATATTTAATTGGTTAATATTAAAGTTAAAATATAAAATAAAATTAAGAAAAATATGTAAATGATATTAAAATATGAAAATATAATCTTTCTAATGATTAATAATATTGATATTTAAATGTGAAAATAAAAAGTAGATTAAATATTTATTTGGTTAATATTAAAGTTAAAATTTAAAATAAATTTAAGAAGAATATTGAATTGATATTAAAATATGAAAATATAATAGAAATTAAATGGACATAGTTGAATCATTAAAGAAAAATTATTAGTTTATATTGTAAAAGAATGGAAATTGAATCTAGAGTAGGGAGGATAACCATAATTCCTCTCATACACCTAACATAAACTCTATTGACCATAACAAACTCATATAGTATATATACAAGTTATCATAGGGTTACAACTCAAATGTGAATAAAACAAATGAAGTTTTCTTGATAACTATATTTTTTTTCTTGATTTTCTTTAAATTTAATTGAGAAAAATTGAAATTAAATCTATGGACTCACTATTAAACAAACAAATAATAACAATATTAAAAATATGTTTTAAATCAATATAATTTGAATTAGTCAAAATCTCAAATTACTATAATCTTAAGCTCTGCATCATTTCCTTGCAAATGTATTTCTTTTTAAATTAATTGTTTTTATTTAAAGCAAACAGTTTTTATTATTCATCTTTAAACTAAAAATTTTCTAATTTTTTCAAACTCTTCACTTGTTT
>JZKD02S0492620.1:70320-84648 GCA_000966675.3 Picea glauca
AACTTTTGCATTCACCCTAACAAAGGTATTTAAACCGGGCATGTCCTAAGTTTTCTCCATAATAATAAATTACTACAATTTTTTTCCTGATTTTACTTAAAGTGTGGGTGAGTTTGGGTCGACCCTCCCATCGCCTTACAGTGGCGGCGCTCCTATTTGTGTTCGAAAATCCAGTTTGAGAAACAAGAAATAAAGTATTCCACAGCTTTTCAAATCAAGCCCACCACAACGTGCCGCCTGGACTATCGCCAAATTCTAGAAGCCAGACTTGATACAGTGCACGGAAAAGTTATTACCATTTATCGACTAAATTGTTTCCCGGCACACAAGTTTCCAACGTCGCGGTCTATCTCAAATCCAAACGGAACAAGACAAGCATCGACGAATTTGAGGCGTCACCGATAAATTTGGTGGGATTCTTAAGCAAGAGAGTCGATGCCCAGAAAAGCGAGTGAAGAGGAATCAACAACGATGGCGAAGTATAGTCCAGAGAATGGCATGCGTACAGGTTACATTGTCAATGATGGAATGGATTAAATGAAGCTCGATTCGAGGTTGCCTCTGCTGCAGGAGGTCGATCTTAAAGACAAAGTCGTCCTTCTCAGAGTCTATCACAATGTCTTCAAGAAAGGTAAATAGACTAGTTCATTCATTTGTTCCTAACCCTAACTGTGTATAAATTCCCCTTCCTTTTGAGGTTTTAAGATCATATATTAGGGAAGTCAGCTTCACCTAGAATTTATTCTCCCCAAAGTCTAACCCTTTGACCTATCATACCTACCTCAGCTGTAATTCTAGCTGAAAAACCCCAGGTCTGGAGTTTGCCAATAAAGCTTGGCAATAGAATGCTTCCATTTGCATTCAGCAGGTTGATGATTGAGGTTCATTACAATTGAATGCATTTTCGAGTAAATAGACTCTGAAATGTGAGTAAATCATGGTTTAGTAGCGGATCAAGGTATCGAATCGAGAATTACTTTCAGAGTGCTAGTTGAATTATTTGGCAACATTCACTAGTTAGATGGTTGGACTGAGATAATAACTGTTATTGTTTCATGTTTTCTTATTTGGACTGGGATTTGAACCTTGTTGGAATGGACATAATGACTGTTACTGTTTCATGTTTTCTTATTTGCACTGGGATTTGAACCTTGTTGAAATGAATAAAAACATTCCATGTTGAACAACGTTACCAACCATCAAGTTTATTGTAACATATGTGGGGTAGTATGGAGTAACTTTCCAGTTTGTAATATAAGTTGTTTGTAACATATGTGGGATAGTATGGAGTAACTTTTAGTAAGCCAGTTTGTAATATATGTGGGGTAGTATGGAGTAACTTTTTGTAAGCCAGTTTGTAATATATGTGGGGAGTTTGTAATATATGTGGGGTAATATGGAGTAACTTTTTTGTAACCTTTATGAAACATAAATTTACAAAGTTACTCCTTCACAAAGTTGCATCCTCTCCAACTTTCATCCCCAGGTTATCGAGGTAATATCAACAACCACCTACATGACCTTTGTTACAGTAACAAAAAATATTCTCAGTAAAATTTCTATGTTGTTACTTCCAGTTAAATGTTCCTTCAACAACAAATTCACCCTCCCTCCAATCTACCATCATCAATTAATTGCTACCTTGCCCTTAGAGTTTCTTGGTTGCATATTTTCGGGTGTATTTCAACTCAGAGTTTCCTATGGCAATGGCACCGAGATTGCTATGAGTGAAACCATAAGTGGCTAGACCATGATAACTCAAAAATTTGTAAGGGATTGGTGTAGACCTTCCAAGAGAATGCAGGTGCCTAATAAACCTGGAATTACATTTCAACCCAGATTAAACAAAAAAATCAAAATTTATGTTCTACTTACTTGCATCTATCTTATAGATGCACAATTCCTCTAGTACAAGTGGTTTGTGATGGAACCAAGGGGGCAAACTTACTAACCCTTTCCCTTTGGCCACAACTACCGTGTTGTCTTTGGGATCATTCTCTTGAACGCTCATCATGGAATTAAATCACAGAGAACCATGGACATATATGTAGGGGTCTTATGAGGAAAAACAAGATTAGGCTCATGTTTAAATAACAAGGTTTTACCTTTCAAGAGAATGGTGTGAGATAAAATCTAGCATTAGAAGTATACTTAAGGTAAAAAACTATTGTTAGAATTAAGGAAAAAATAGAAACAATAATGGCCTTTTAATTTTCTGTTCACTTTTTATTAATTAAAATAGTAATAATTTCTTTAATATTTTTTTTTATGAAGTGTGTACTTAATTTATTTTTGTCAATTGAAATGTAATTTTTTTTTTTAACTTTTCATTATGAAGGGCAACATGGATATATACCCTTCTCACTGAAACTAGTCCCCGCCCTTCAAATTTGATCACTGGGTGGGGGTCATCGAAGGACAAATGAAGATGGTGGAGGTTGTTGAAGGACGAGTCCCAATGTCGATGAGGTAAAAAAATGGAATAAATACACTAGGCATTTAAAAAATAGTCTATTAAAATAAAGGAACTTCCCTATCCAACTACTAAACACACATGTCATGTGTACCACCAATGATCAAATTTGAGAGGATAATCTTAATTTCAGTTGGAAGGGCATATAATCATCCAACCCTTCAAAATGAGAAGTTATAAAAGTAATTGTACTTTAATTGACAAGTGTAAATTAAGTAAACTCTTCATAAAAAAAATGCAAAAATAAAATATTGTTGGATCCTTTTGAGCAGGAGACTAATATAGTGTACAGGATCATTAAGACCATAAAAAACTACAAAAGAGGATGTAGAGCCAACATGAAATTACCTTTGAGCTTTGAGTTTCACCAACTCAAAATCGAAAATGCAAAAGAAAAGAACCCTGTAATATCTTATTTAGCTATGAGTTTCACCAACTCAAAATTGAAAATGCAAAAGAAAAAAAACCCGTAATATCTTATTTATTGTCTACCTACACCATATGATCTACATATTAGACCATGTTACCCTTATTATGAATAAGATTACTCCATGATCTAGATCTTGATTACCATATTCCTAAATCTGTAGGATTTATGCTATAAAATTCGCTCATCATCAAGGCTAATATTTGATCAATAAAACTAGAGTCAGATCCTCACATAATCCTTCCCTAAAATGTTCGCAGATGGCTTAGCTAAAACACATTCACAAAAAAACAACAACAAATAACACCACTCACATCTAAAACTGCACAAATACCACACATAACTCATCTTATATGAATCTCAAATAACACAAGTCATCAAAGAAAAAAATTGAAACAAAAATCAAATTAAGATAAGGAAACAAAGGGGAACCGTTAGTCAAATAATAAAAAAGGGGATTAAAAGAAGAAGACAAAACTCGGGCATAAGCCATTGTTGGAAAGTGGAAGCCATGGTCGTTCTACAGTAGGAAACGATCAATCCACAACGGACAACCCTTGAGTTTGAAAAAAGCCAGACACCCACAATCCCAATACCCTCAAAATGTGAAGAGCTAGTGAGGTATGCTATTATAATATTCGAGAATATGGTTATTCAAACTCCAAAGATTGTAAAGCATAGACAATCCTTCGATTTTATTAATTGGATTTGGAATAGCTTGAGGATTGCTTTAGGTATATCAATTTGTATTTAATATAACCGGTCATCAATGTCGGCATAGGACATTTATAATGACCCTTTTAATTACTTTTGTGGCTTCAGTCCTCCCTTCAAAGGCAATGGCAATGAAACGACATAATTGCTAGACCCTGTGAGAGGACATTTATAATGGCCCTTTTGATTATTATTGTGGCTTAAGTCCTTAACACAGGAAATAAAAAAATATAATGGTTAATGAATGAGAGACTTTATAGCGCAGTATGTGGGTTTGTGTCATGATCTATTATTGACGATACATGCACCAACACTTTTGTATTAGTAAGAAAACTATGGAAGAAAGTAGCAAGATGGAAATGGTATAAGAAAAATGGAAGAGATTAACCCGATAATTGTTAATTCAAATTCTAGCAACATTACCTATGAAAAACATTATGAAGTTTCATAGAGTGAGCAAAAGTTGGAAATAAATGTTTGAGTCATTGAAATTCAAGTTAATGTTCACCTTAGCAGTGTCTTCTACTCAATTTGGCAACTATAAACTTATAAAGCTAAACTAGATTCTAGTGAAATTTGAACCTATTCTAACCTTTAAATACTCTAGTTGACAACTATAGACTTACAAAGTTAATCTCTATTTTGATTAAATTTGAACCCATTAGGGCCCTTAAATAAGTAATTTGAACCTATATTTAAAATATACTAGGAAATCTGTAAAATTAATATGGATGACCTATTTACATAGTAATTCTGGTTTTTAAACATGATTATTAATTCTCTCATTTCTTTCTAATGGACCATTTAAATTTTAAATATTAATTTTTTTAAGACCGTATTTTGAATAACATTTTTTTGAGCAGTAGGCTATATTTTCTATTAAATGCTGATTTTTTCTGGGGACATTTGCTTAAATCTGGTTAAAAATTGTTAAATTCATAGAATTGAAAAATTATTTCTGTATAAACCTAGATTTGAAAAATTATTTCTGTATAAACCTAATATCTGAGGGTTTTTTCAACATGCTGAAAAATAAATTTTAAACCACAACAAATAATGATTTATATAAATTTATATGGCCAGAATCCCGTAAAACAAATCATTTCATATCATAGAACAAGTAGACAAGCACTTCTTTGACTAGCTAGAACTCTTTGAAAAGGGCAGGACGGTTTCATTAAATATTAATTTTTTTAAGACCAGATTTTGAATAACACTTCTTTGATGAGCTATAACTCTTTGAAAAGGGCCAACGGTTTCAAATTTGAACGATGCGTACCACTCATGATGTGTTGTCGGTGGGGAGAGATGTAGAGTATGTGTTTATGGGGAGACGCAAGACACATCTTCCTCCACATCCACCTCACATGGCAATACCAATAGCAGGCCATATCTACCATCGCCTTAGTGAATATGGACTAAGAGTATTTTTGGACCAGCAGCAATTGCAAGAGGGAGAGAACATGACTCTTCAAATCGCAGGAGCTATTCGAACAACTTCCATCCATATAGCAATTTTTTCTCTATGTCGATTCACATTGGTGTCTTAATGAACTCTTACTCATGTTGGAGTTAGGGTAAACCATTCTTCCAGTCTTCTACAATGTGAAGCCCTGAGATCTTCGGTGGACGTCGGTCGGAGATAGCCTGAGCATCCTCTTCACATTCCTCCTCCTGTGTGAACCCTTGAGTATCTTGGACAACTACCTACCTACTCGGGCCAAAAATGGAGTGTATGCTCGAGATCGCATGATGTAAAAGAAGACAACATTCGATTCTCAAACCAATAAAAAAAAAACCACTATATGATTCTGACACCATTGAAAAATGGAGGAAAACCCTTTCTGATGTTTCCCAAAGAAGCGACTTTTACCTGAACGCATGTAACGGGTAAGGACTTCGACTTCTCCCTCTTATTCTTCCCTTTAATTTGCTAGATTTAAAGTTGTATCATACTTTATTTTTGTAGTCGTTTCTGACTAGTCATTTTATCGTGGATACTATTTAATATGGAGTGGCAGCTCGTCGATAAGGTCGTTCGACAAGTTTTGAAAAAGGTTCCAAACCACTTATGCATGTAGCTGATTTTCCCTCTGGTTTGGATGAAAAAATAAAAGATGTGGAAAGCAAATTGTCATTGCAGCGGCAAAGTTGGAAGCCTAGAGTTCGAATTTTTCAACCGTTACATATCTAATTATGCTCGTTCATGTTTTTTATCTGATGTGAGAGAAAATGCAGCCAAGGGTTCTCTAAATCTCTTGCAGATTACACTTCTGAAAGACTTGGTTCAATTGGATGTGCAAATAAACTGATCAAGGTATAGAGAAGTTCAAAATGTATATCTCATCTTCTCCGGAGGTTCTTATAGTTTTAGATGATATTGATCATATCGATCAACTAGATGCATTACTTTCACCACTTAAAGATGTCATTCATCCATGTAGCTTAATTTTAGTTACATCTCGCAATAAGGATGTGCTTACAAGCTCAGGTATTGTAGAGTAATTCATTTACACCGTGAAAGGCCTCAATCCACAGAACTCTGAAGAGCTCTTTTGCTTGCATGCTTTCCGTCAACCCCATCCTTTTCTAGGATTTGAGAAACTGATTGAAAAGTTTTTGGATGTCTGCAATGGACTGCCATTATCTCTTAAAGTTCTTGGGGCGCTTCTTAGTGGGACATATGATTTAGAGTATTGGATTGCTCAATTGCACATAACTTCCAAAATACTTCCCAGCGATATACAAAGCAAACTAAAAATTAGCTTTGACTCTCTCGATAAAGAGGAGAAGCATATATTTTTAGACATGGCCTGTTTTTTTATAGGATAAGACAGGGATACCGCTATGAGAATATGTGATGGATGCAGCTGGCAAGGATTTCTGGGTCTTTGAAAGCTGGAAAACAGATGCCTGGTAGAGGTGGAAGTGAAAACTGTCTGACAATGCATGACCACCTTAGAAACCTCGGCAGTGAATTCAGATCCTCAAACCAATAAAAAATAGCCACGATATGACTCCGACACCATTGAAAAATGGAGGAAATCCCTTTCTGATGTTTTCCAAATAAGTGGCTTTGAGCTGAACGCATGTAACGGGTAAGGACTTTGACTTCTCCATCTTATTCTTCCCTTTAATTTGCTAGATTTAAAGGTGTATCATACTTTATTTTTGTAGTCGTTTCTGACTAGTCATTTTATCGTGGATACTATTTAGTATGGAGTGGCAGCTCGTCGATAAGGTCGTCCGACAAGTTTTGAAAAAGGTTCCCAAACCACATATGCATGTAGATAATTTTCCCTTTGGTTTGAATGAAAAAATAAAAGATGTGGAAAGCAAATTGTCATTGCAGCGGCAAAGCAGGAAGCCTAGAGTTCTAGGATTCGTGGATCTGGGCGGGGTTGGAAATAAATTTTCAACCGTTACATATCTAATTGTGCTCGTTCATTTTTTTTATCTGATGTGAGAGAAAATGCGACCAAGGGTTCTCTATATTTCTTGTAGATTACACTTCTTGTAGATTACACTTTTGAAAGACTTGGTTCAATTGGATGCGCAAATAAACAACACTGATCAAGGTACAGAGGAGCTCAAAATTTAAGTGGGCAGAAGCAAAGGAAAGACAAAAAATAACTCACCGAGTAATTCTATTGCTCAATGATCAACACTATTACATCTACCTCGTATTTATAGAGGCCTTGGAAGGCTCTCGAGAGTCCAGAGAGTTCTCGGAGCGGGAAATATCTGGAAGCGTCGGTGGATTGTCGGTGGAGGAAGAGTTTGGAAGTCGCTGGAAGTTATGGTGGTAGGTAGAAATTAATTCTTCTAACACTCCCCCCTAGTTTCTACTAATTACATCAATATTTATAATGCTCAATGCTTCTCTCAAATACTCAAATTGGTCTTGTGCTAAAGCCTTTGTAATTATGTCTGCAAGTTGCTCCTTTGATTTGCGATGTTGTAGGATGAGTTCTCCATTGTTGACAAGTTCTCGAATGAAGTGATATCTAGTTTCAATATGCTTCGTCCTCTTGTGAATTACATGATTCTTTGATAGTGTAATGGTGGACTTGTTGTCGTAGGAGGCTCCTCGGTCCGCTCCTCTTCATCTCCTCGGCACACCAACCAAAGGTCGCAGGAGGCTCCTCGACACACCAACCATAGGTCACAGGAGGCTCCTCAGTCCGCTTCTCTTCAGCTCCATGGCATCAGCTCAATGAAGGAGGAAGCATCACCTTCGTGCTCACACATTCCTCCGTCCAACCCTCCTTTTCTCCATGGCCTAAGATCGGTTAAGGAGGAGGCGCCACCTTCGTGCGCGCGCTCTCCTCTGGCCACCAATCTCTTGCCCCCTCCAAAACTCAATCCACAGGACCCCTACTACGACGATGGTAGTTGTATGGTGGAGGAATAAATCCCCCCAAGATGGCAAGTGGAGGAAAACGCAGTGGTTGCCAACGAGATCACCACAGAGGTTGCCAGCAAGGAAAAGGAGGACGAGCAGCCTCTGCAATTGGCAAATCGCCTCATGGAGGAGCACCTCCAAATCCTCCTTGAAATCAGATAGAAACAGGACGACTAGATGCACTCTCAGAGCATCCTTAGCCAAATGATGGACATCTTGTTCGACGCACTAGCGGATTCTCCTGCGTGAACCAGATGCCCAACATGCGACCAACGGTTCACCCTGGTCTACAACATTCATGGACAACCAGGTTTAGCAATGGAGTGAAGTCTCCAGGTTATGGTTCTTCGTCAATTCCAGTTGCAAGATTAATTGCGTAGTTTACCATAACAACAGGATAGAAGAACACAATTTTTTCCCATATACTATTTAAGTAGTTTTGTTAATAGAAGCTCTGTCAATAGTTGGTCAGACCATCTGAATATTGTACACACATTTTTGTTTATGCAGATAGGATGCAGAATTTTGTGTAAGAAGTTTTGTTCAAACAACTCTAGCATACAGGATGATGTGTCAGACTCAGGACATCTAAGAGCCACCTGTTCGGCTCACACTTGTCATTTTACAACTTACGGATGTCATTAATATAAGGATCTACTTTTCTTTAACAAAAAAAAGAAAGATTGCAAATAACATGTTAAACCGACTTAAAGCTCCACTCTGGTTGGATCCATTATGATGTAAACAACATTTGGCAAGTGAAAAATAGTGGAAAGGAGAATAGAACTATTGATGTTGTGGACGTAGGAATCAATGAAAAAATATGAGTGTTTGAAAAATGCCTTTGGAACAATTTGTTTACAACATCAAAACCAAGCTTAGAAATTGTATTCTCTTAACAGGAAGGAGGTAGAGGATGAAATAGAGCATGAGGATTTCCTTTGACGAAGCGTTGACCCATTTCATCCTTTAAAACACTAGTGACACAGTAACAATCACATGGTCTACATCCATAACAGAAACAGTCTTCGAAGTCGAGGTGAATAAGCATTTTAGAGTATATTTCAACCACTTCTGTCCATTCGATTTTTCCCACTTTCTTACCGAATTGGATCATCGCGCTTGGCAAAACATTGGCCAAGGATTTCAACGTAGTCAAATACCCTTTAGCAATTGCAATCTACCCGTCTAGAAACTCTCGGTATTATTTGTGGGCTTAGAAGTCCAGGTCCAACAACGAATCAGTGGATGTGTATGTTTGTTCGATGTTTTCGTGGATAGAAAACACACCTTCTAGCAGCTTTTGTTTAGCAGTGAATGTGTTCCCATTACTTGAATATGCAGGTTTAGGATCATTTTCTTAATCGCCCCAAAATCACTTCAATCCCTAACACACACCCACAATTTATATTTTTTCTCAAGAAGTAGTGAACATTTAATATGCTTATTACTGCAAGACGAAAATGTGTGCAACATAGCCATAGACGAGATCTTGGAGTCAATCGGTTATGTTGTTTCATGGAGTTGTAGAGTTCAAACTCATGTTCTCTCTTCTACCATGGCCTTGCATCAGTGCAAACAAAACATTTTTTGAAATATGGTCAAAGGAAAACAGGAGGCAAATCTTTCAAACCTTCAAAATTGAATGTTGAGACAACATTGGAGACGACCAATGGAAAGAAATGGAGAAGGACCAACGTGAGCAAAATTGAGGTGGGCAAATGGGATGCGAATGGTATAGGTTGTCGAAGATGGGTCCGACCACCGAGAAAGTGATGGGAGATGGAGATGGCGAGGGTCATCGAAGGACAAACGAAGATGGCAGAGGTTGCTTAAGGATGAGTCCCAATGTCGATGAGGTAAAGAAATGGAATAAATAGACTAGGTGTTTAAAAAAGAGTCTATTAAAATAAAGGAACTTCCCTACCCAACTACTAAACACACATGTCATGCGTACCACCAATGATCAAATTTGAGGGGATAATCTTAATTTTAGTTGGAAGGACATATAATCATCCAACCCTTCAAAATGAAAAGTTATAAAAATAATTGTACTTCAATTAACAAGTTGTAAATTAAGTAAACCCTTCATAAAAAAAATGCAAAAATAAAATATTGTTGGATCATTTTGCGCAGGTGACTAATATAGTGTACAGGGTCATTAAGACCATAAAAAACTTCAAAAGAGGATGCAAAGCCAACATGAAATTATCTTTGAGCTTTGAGTTTCACCAACTCAAAATTGAAAATGCAAAAGAAAAGAAACCCGTAATATCTTATTTAGCTCTGAGTTTCACCAACTCAAAATCGAAAATGCAAAAGAAAAGAAACTCGTAGTATCTTATTTATTGTCTACCTAGACCATGTGATCTACCTATTAGACCATGTTACCCTATTATGAATAAGATTACACCATGATCTAGATCTCGATTACCATATTCCTAAATATGTAGGATTTATGCTATAAAATTCACTCATCATCGAGGATAATATTTTATCAATAAAACTAGAGTCAGATCCTCACATAATCCTTCCCTAAAATGTTTGCAGATGGCTTAGCTAAAACTCATTCACAAAACAAACCAACAAATAACACCACTCACATCTAAAACTGCACAAATACCACGCATAACTCATCATATATGAATCTCAAATAGCACAAGTCATCAAAGAAAAAAATTAAAACAAAAATAAAATTAAGATAAGGAAACCAAGGGGACCCGCTAGTCAAATAATCAAAAGGGGGATTAAAAGAAGAAGAAAAAACTTGGGCATACGCCATTGTTTAAAAGTGGAAGCCATGTTCGTTCTCCAATAGGGAAACAACCAATCCACAACAGACAACCCTTGAGTTTGAAAAAAGCCAGACACCCACAATCCCAATACCCTCAAAATGTGAAGAGCCAGTGAGGTATGTTATTATAATATTTGAGAATATGGTTATTCAAACTCCAGAGATTGCAAAGCACATACAATCCTTCGATTTTATTAATTGGATTTGGAATAGCTTGACGATTGCTTTAGGTATATCAATTCGTATTTAATATAGCCGGTCAACAACGTCGACATAACACATTTATAATGACCCTTTTAATTACTTTTGTGGCTTCAATCCTCCCTTCGAAAGCAATGACAATGAAACGACATAATGGCTACACCCCGTGAGAGAACATTTATTATGGCCCTTTTGATTATTATTGTGGCTTAAGTCCTTAGCAAAGGTAATAAAAAAATATAATGGTTAATGAATGAGAGACTTTATAACACAGTATTTGGGTTTGTGTCATGATCTATTATCGATGATACATGCACCAACACTTTTGTAGTAGTAAGAAAACTATGGAAGATAGTAGCAAGATGGAAATGGTAGAAGAAAAATGGAAGAGATTAACTCAAAACTTGTTAATTCAAATTCTAGCAGCATTACCTATGAAAAACATTATGAGATTTCATAGAGTGAGCAAAAGTTGGAAATAAATGTTTGAGTCAGTGGAGTTCAAGTTAATGTTCACCTTAGCAGTTTCTTCTACTTGAGTTGGCAAATATATGAAATTTGAACCCATTGAGGCCTTTGAACCCATATTTAAAATATACTAGGAAATCTATAAAATTAATATGGATGACCTATTTACATAGTAACTCTTGTTTTTAAATCTCATTTCTAATGGACCTTTAAATTTTAAATATTATTTTTTTTAAGACTAGATTTTGAATAACATTTCTTTGAGCAATAGGTTAAAAGTTCTACTAAATGACGATTTTTTCCTGGAACATTTGCTAGAAATGAAGCAAAAAATTGTTAGATTCATAGATTTGATAGATTATTTCTGTATAATGTTAAGACTCTATAATCCTAGTATTCCAAGGGTTTTTCAGCATGCTGAATCCATTTCTGCATTAAAAAATAGATTTTGAAAAAAAATCATTTCATAAAACAACTACAAAATTCATTTCTACATTAAAAAAAAAAAAAAATTTGAAAAAAAATCATTTCATACAACTACAAAAAAATCACTTTTTGACGCTCTAGAACTTTTTGAAAAGATACAACAACTACAAAAATCACTTTTTGACG
The DNA here is from genome assembly GCA_000966675.3 of Picea glauca. Lineage (NCBI taxonomy): Eukaryota > Viridiplantae > Streptophyta > Pinopsida > Pinales > Pinaceae > Picea > Picea glauca. Next base: position 82,415 of record JZKD02S0492620.1, read on the forward strand.
CTCTAGAACTCTTTGAAAAGGACCAGACGGTTTCATTAAATATTAATTTTTTTAAGACCAGATTTTGATTAACACTTCTTTGACGCGGTATAACTCTTTGAAAAGGGCCAGACGGTTTCAAATTTGAACGATGCGTACCACTCACGATGTGTTGTCGGTGGGGAGAGATGCAGAATATGTGTTTATGGGGAGACGCAAGACGCGGGACGGCTGTACCATGAAATTGCTATGGATGGACGTCCACTCTCACTTTTTTGCTTTAATTTACAACACGACCCACTTGTTTCTGCTTTAATTTACAACAAGTCTGACTACAATTCTCACTTGCTTTTTATTAGGTGGATGCCACCTGTTTTACATAATGAATTGCATGTGTATGTTTGTGTTGGTCAACGATAACAAAAACAATTTAATAAATAAACCATAAGGATAATAAATTTCGTTCAATGTATATCGCGACTTGGTTTGTTCAACGAAATAAGAAACTCGGAAATCAATCAGATATCGTTCTTGTTTTGTTTTCAATTGCTTGACTAACTACTGAGGTCTTGATACACAGATAAGAGTAGCAACGGCGGAGCTGGTACTTTGCACTTGTGAGATAATTCAGACGAAAATAGAAGTTGAGCGCGGATTCCCAATCTCTGCAAAACATCTTCGATCTTACTTTTTTTGGTATTCTGTATCCGATGGCACATCTTAACTTGACACCAGCTCGTGACGCATCGTCCTCCTCCACATCCACCTCACATGGCAATACCAACAACTATGTCTATGATGTATTTATAAATCACCGCGGCCCTGACGTGAAGAAAGGCCTAGCCAGCCACATCTACCATCGCCTTAGTGTATATGGACTAAGAGTATTTTTGGACCAGCAGCAATTGCAAGAGGGAGAGAACATGACTCCTCAAATCGCAGGAGCTATTCGAACAGCTTCCGTCCATATAGCAATTTTTTCTCCAGGATATGCCGATTCACATTGGTGTCTCAATGAACTCCTACTCATGTTGGAGTCAGGGTCAACCATTCTGCCAGTCTTCTACAATGTGAAGCCCTCAGATCTTCGATGGACGTCGGGCGGAGATAGCCTGAGCATCCTCTTCACATCCCTCCTCCAGTGTGTACCATCGAGTATCTTGGGCAACTACGTGCCTACGCGGGCCGAAAATGGAGTGTATGCTCGAGCTCTGCGCAGGATGCAAAAGAAGACAACATTCGATTCTCAAACCAATAATAAAAAGCCACGATATGACTCCGACACCATTGAAAAATGGAGGAAAGCCCTTTCTGTTGTTTCCCAAATAAGCGGCTTTGAGCTGAACGCGTGTAACGGGTAAGGACTTCGACTTTTCCCTCTTATTCTTCCATTTAATTTGCTGGATTTAAAGGTGTATCATGCTTTATTTTTGTAGTCGTTTCTGACTAGTCATTTTATCGTGGATACCATTTAGTATGGAGTGGCAGCTCGTCGATGAGGTCGTCAGACAAGTTTTGAAAAAGGTTAGCAAACCACTTATGCATGTAGCTAATTTTCCCTCTGGTTTGGATGAAAAAATAAAAGATGTGGAAAGCAAATTGTCATTGCAGCGGCAAAGCGGGAAGCCTAGAGTTCTAGGATTGGTGGGTCTGGGCGGGGTTGGAAAAACAACCCTTGCAAAAGAATTTTTCAACCGCTACATATCTAATTATGCTCGTTCATGTTTTTTATCTAATGTGAGAGAAAATGCAGCCAAGGGTTCTCTAAGTCTGTTGCAAATTACACTTCTGAAAGACTTGGTTCAATTGGATGCGCAAATAAACAGCACTGATCAAGGTATAGAGCAACTCAAAATGTATCTCTCATCTTCTCCGGAGGCTCTTATAGTTATAGATGATATTGATCATATTGATCAACTGGATGCATTAGTGAAACCACTTAAAGATACCATTCATCCAAGTAGCTTAATTTTAGTTACATCTCGCAATAAGGATGTGCTTACAAGCTCAGGTATTGTAGAGTCATCCATTTACACCGTGAAAGGCCTCAATCCACAGAACTCTGAAGAGCTCTTTTGCTTGCATGCTTTCGGTCAAGCCCATCCTTTTCTAGGATTTGAGGAACTGGTTGAAAAGTTTTTGGATGCCTGCAATGGATTGCCACTATCTCTTAAAGTTCTTGGGGCGCTTCTTAGTGGGACATATGATTTAGAGTATTGGAATGCTCAATTGCACAAAACTTCCAAAATACTTCC
>JZKD02S0492620.1:84658-100390 GCA_000966675.3 Picea glauca
TTGGGAACTTGACGGGCCTCCAACGTCTTGACTTGGGCGGGTGCTGCACTCTGCATATGCTCCCAGATTCGGTTGGGAACTTGATGGGCCTCCGACGTCTTGACTTGCGCGGGTGCTCCACTCTGCAGACGCTCCCAGAGTCGGTAAAAAACTTGACGGGCCTCCAACGTCTTGACTTGCGCGGGTGCTCCAGGCGGCTGGTGTTCCACTATGCAGACGTACCCAGATTGGATTAGGAACTTTGACGGGCCTCTACAGTCTTGGCTTGGGCGGGTGCTCCACTCTGCAGACATTCCAGATTCGGTTAAAAACTTGATGGGCCTCCAAGCTGGGCATTCCAATTTACAGATGCTTCCCAAACGTTGGAGACGCTTGATGTGTCTCAATATCCAAAACTGCAATGGGGTGCGAACGACTGAAAAAACCCAGTATTAAAAGTAAGCATCAAGTGGGCAGAGTGTATATTTTGTTTTCTATCTTGTTTGTTTTTCTGTTTTTTATTGAATAGTTTGTATGGAATTGAAAGTAAGCAAATTATTAGTCCCTCCCGACTTAGCATTCGATTCGTCGTTGACTCCATTCATGGTTGACTGGCTATTGATTCTATTGATTATAAGTTTCACTAAAAAAATTAGCATTTCCAATGTCAAAACATAGACTCATCTCAATGATATTTTTATTATAATTAAAATAAATAAAAAACTTTATTTCCCTGCAATATGATTGGACTTGATGGTGGCCGATTGCATTAACAACCCATGGGTGGGGGTGGAGTGCATTAACACCTATGCTTTATTATGCTTTCATGCTCTGTCGAAGTTCAGTGAAATGCTCTCTCGAAGGTCAGTGAATTCATTACAATATTTATTCATGCTATGACAAATGTAAGTGAATTCATTACAATATTTATTCAAAGGTCAGTGAATTCATGCCAATATTTATTGCTCATTAACAGATGAAGCATTATTAAGGGTCCAATGGCAGAGTTCTCAAAGACCCGGGCTCCACTGCCTCGACAACTCTGCAGCAATGTGCACCGCCTTGATAGTACCTCCTTCACAAGAATTACCTATAATCGTGGTTTCCAAATCAAATTTTCTAATGACTCAGTTGGCTGAGAAGAGCGATACTAGATATAATCTTGGTTTCCAAATCAAATTTTCTAATGACTTAGTTGGCGGAGAAGAGCGATACTAGAACAAATGGAAATACACCTATGGCTAGAGAAACCATACTGGTGCCATGCGCTATGCATCATGTAACTGTAGGTCATTCAATGAAATCTTTATTGTGCTCTGTAAACTGAGTTTCTCTATATTGTGCTCTGCAAACTGAGTTTCTCTATATTGTGCTCTGCAAACTGAGTTTATGCACTAGGAGATAAGGTAGCTACATGTAGATATGTGAAAGAATTTACATTGTTTACAGAGAGATATTTAAGAGTTTACATTGCTTAGAGAGATATTTACTCTCAACATAAGCTTAGCCGCTCTATCTAGATCCACATAAACAGCTTCTGGTAAGGCGACCTGGAACTATTTTCCCTCGACACTTATGTGCATATCCCACCCTTTGCGACTGGTCAGAGAAGCTGATCCAGCGTGCACTTACTCAACATCAGATAACACCAACTATGCAAGTGTACCTGACTCTCAATTCTCGGAATCTTCCAAACCATTCCTTGCCGCAGTGCGCAGGTGATGTGTTATCTTTCTTGAAGTTATGTTAATGATTTAGGCTTCCAAACTAAACATCCATTTTCTAGTTGGAGTTGGCTCAAAATAGGTTCAGAATTGAACCTGGGCAATGGAAAACGAAACTTTGATTAATCACAAAGTCCATTGTTGATCAAAATCAAATGGAAATCAAGCGCTGGCCTTCAACTTACTTCTACTCAGTACCTCGAACTCACGTGTTCCCTTTTTACTATGCTGCTGTGTATATATCATTGTTGCCTCTTGTTGAAACAGGTGCCTACTTGCAAGATAAAGACGATTCTTCCTCAACAACTGTCGAGGCCACTTGGAGGATATGTCCACGTTATGGCTGAAGCACTTGCATGGGTAACATTTGTGTTATAAGATTATCCATCTGGCTTCCTCAGATCTTTGGAGAATATCTCTCACTATCATGCATTGGTTGACCGTGGGACCCAACCTTCAGAATATCAAACATTTATATTATTTAATACTTTACTCTTCCATTCCTACAAAACCGTTAAACATCCATTTCTGTACACGCCGAGTATTACCCGTCCATTTCTGCCAAACCGTCAAACATTCATTTTTGTACACCTACGGAACCTGAAACATCCATTTCTATACAAACGGATTGTTTTTCAAATAGAAAGAATTAATATATATAGAGAACATATATTTGTTAATAGGTATAATATATCTATATATCTATTTCTTTTTGTAATATGCAGGGCTTCTTGGTTGTGGTAAGAGCTGTTGCTACAATGGACAAATTATCTGAGACATGATATCAAGGGAGGTTTCTTTACACAAGAAGAACAACGGATTATTATTCAGTGGCATGCAATTCTAAGAAACAGGTAACCAACCAAACAAATAATTATTTCATATTGTAACTATGTAATTAACTTCATAACTCCTTATTGAAATTTATTTATTTTTCTAATGCTTGCAGACGGGCCATCATTGCCTCACAGCTGCTGAGAAGAAATCCCTTCAGAAGACAACCTGGCAAAGTCTTCTTTCAGTATTCTAAATACCTTTTTTTTCTCTTTCCAGTTCATATCAGATTCGCTTATAATCATTTTAAATTCGCGATAGAATCATGAGACGAACTAACAATGACATCAAATATGATTAGATGCAAACTTTCTTCAATTTGTGTTCTTACAATTTCTTAAGTTTAGCTGATACTTAGTAATCTATGTGTGTTAATCTCTCTTGACTGGTATCAAGCTTGATATAAGGGTACAAGAATCAGGTCAAAACTGGTATCAGGTCCGGTATGGGAATAGTACACTAGGGAAGACTTCGTTACTTGTCTGGCTTACCTACCTTCCTTCATTTAGACATTAGGAAATACGGGCGTGGCTAGGACTTAGTTAGAGGCTTTGTTAAGCCTGCTCTTGGGGTGTCTTCGTTTCCTTTGAACTCTTGGGTAGGAAAGAAATATCTATCTAAAAAACATGTTAGGAAATACTTGGTTATAAGTATCTCTCCTTCCTTTAGGCGTTATAAAATACTTATATAAAATAGCGTGGCATTGCCTGCTATCAAGGTGCTCATCTCTCAACGTGCTCTTTAAGAAGCTTTGTTTGTTGAATACCAATAACATTTATCAATTTTCCTTTTAATTAATATGTAAACTACATTATCCAAAAATGTTTAAACCAACATTAAAATATATCATTGAAAATTTATAGTTAATAGCATATTAAACACCAAACTTTATTAAACACCTATTTATGCATGTCCTTTTATATTTAACTTAACATAATTAACAACATCTTTGAATTTTTTTTAAGGTGTATCATCTCCTTATTTGTGTTCGATATCTTGAATAGGACTTCGCCTGCAATGGAAAGACTTTTATTTGGAATAAAGTTTAGTGTAATGGCCCAAAATTCGCACAAGATTTTTGTATCATATGGTAGATGCACATGGTTCACACAATCTCACGATCATCGCAACATCATATCACAATCCGACTCATTGAATTCCTACAATGATTGATGTCTGTGGTCGATGATAAACTGTGAAGAAAGAAATGCAGAGAGAAACATAGAACAAAAAACAGTATATTCAAATGTATGAAGAACTGAAGAGCTTACAATGCAATGGGAAATAGTTGAGCTAAATAGGCTCAAGCAAGACAGGAATAGAAAGTACCGCTGTCTAGTACAACTGGCAGTGTACAGTCAGACTGGTAAGGTTACATTTTATTTAACACTCCCTCTTAAACTCAACAGTTACAAACATCAACACTGATTATGCCTAAGTGTTGTCTCTGAAAATCAAAAACTAACTTTTCTAGTGGCTTTGTAAAGATATCAACAAGTTGATCTCAAGAACCACAAAATTGTAGTGCAATATCACCATTATTGACTAGCTCGCGTATGAAATGAAAACGAGTGTCAATGTGTTTGCTTTTCTTATGAAACACATGATTTTTGGATAAAGCAATTGCTGATGTATTATCACAGAAAATAGGAGTTGGATCCTTTTCTATATGTGACATATCTTTCAATATTCTTCTCAGCCATACAACTTGACAAGAAGCTGAGGTAGCAACGACATACTCTGCCTCTGCAGAAGATATTGATACAATTGGCTGCTTCTTTGATGCCCATGAGATTAGGTTCGTACCCAGTGGAAAAACATGTCCAGATGTGCTTTTCCTGTCATCTAGGTTGCCTGCAAAATCACTGTCTGTGTAACCAGAAAGTTGATTACTATCAGATTTGGTGTACCATAAGCCAAAATTGAGAGTTCCTGCAACATATCTCAAAATTCGTTTCGCCATTTTCCAATGAGAATCTTTGGGTGATTCCATGAATCTGTAAACAAGGCTGACTGCATACATAATATCAGGCCTAGTTGCTGTAAGATACAACAAACTGCCTACTAAACTTTTGTACAGGGTAGAGTCCACTGTAGGACCTTCATCATTCTTGCTCAATTTTGTGCCTAGTGGTATAGGGGTTTCTGCTGGATTGCATTCTTCCATGCGAAATCTTTTGAGGATGTCTGCTGCATACTTTTGCTGACAGACAAAAATGCCTTTGGCTGATTGGCGACTCCAAATTTCTCTGACAACTTGAAACCCCGGTAGCCGATATGCCGACGGTTTCCTTGATGTCCGCCACGTGTCCAAACAAATTGACGGCTGTGATCTTATCGCTATATTGTGAAACGCGATTTTGCGAGTTTAGAACTCTTGTTGCGACGGTCTTTCAAAACCGCGAACTCCGAAATGCTGATTTGACGACACTTGGATCTGCTGCCACCTGTCCTCTGAGATGGACGGCTCACAAGTCCTCTCGGTATTTCGCGTATCAGAGTTTTGGAGAGCAGTCTCTCGCTCGTCCAACTCCCGATCCCAGATTTTGTGATGGGATAAGATCGACGACTCACGATCTTTCTTGATCGAACGGTTCAGAATGACTCGTAATTTCGTGATTCGCGAATTCTCACGCTAGTCTTCTGACCTTTACACCTTGTGAGTCAGCGAAATGCCGAGATCTTGCCACGTGTTTCTTTATGGATGATCCAGATGATGTCGGGATTTCGTGACTTCACAAGTCGAAATTTCTCCTTTGCGCTCCAGAGGATTAAACCTCGTGCACCTTCTCGTTGATCCAATGGCTATCGGTCATTTGCGCAAGATCTAACGGCTGAAACTCTTTCACCTTTTCCGCGCTCTCCACGTCCCTTCTGAACTGGTTTCCCACTCTGGATCCATTCGCAGGATGAATCTTACAGCCTTAGTGGTTGTTCTTTGCACCCGACACGTGTTCTTTACTCCTGTGGAAGAAAGATTCGTGAATCTTTCAAAGATTTGAAAGAATTTCACGAGTTCTTCGTTCTCTGCTACAATCTTTGACAGATTTGAGCGATTTCCCGTAAATCTTTAAACGATCCTGCCTTCTGTAGGAATCTTTAGCGAATTTGAACGAATTCTTTGAATTCTTCAAGAGTTCCCACTTCCTGCAGCGCTTCTTCGTAAATCTTTGATGATTCTTGAAAATGTGCAAGAATCTTTAAAGTTTCTTCTTCTGCACTCTCTTCTTCCTTGATCTTTCGAGCATTGTACACTCTGTTTCCTCTGCAAGCTTCCTACGTTGATTTTTTGAACGTAAGACAGTCTGCTTCCTCGTGAAAGTTTCTTGCGAGGATCTTTCGAGAGTATGACGGACGGATCTCCAAACCTTGTGAAAGAGTCTGTGTCGCGTGCTCTCAAGATCCGTGAAGCTCTGCGCAGTGAGGATTGTGTTGCTCTCCAGCCTATGTGAAGAGGCTTATTGTTGTAGCTCTGATACCATGATAAACTGTGAAGAAAGAAATGCAGAGAAAAAGATAGAACAGAAAACAATATATTCAAATGTATGAAGAATTGAAGAGCTTACAATGCAATGTGAAATAGTTGAGCTAAATAGGCTCAAGCAAGACAGGAATAGAAAGTACAGTTGTCCAATATAGCTGGCAGTGTACAATCAGACTGTTGAGGTTACATTTTATTTAACAGTCGATACCTTTTATAAGTTAAGGCTCATAGCTGCATTCTCTAGGTAGTCTTCCATTGCAAGCTAATATATTCAACAGTATGGACTGGACTAAACCAGGCTACAACTTGTTCATTTCTTTAGCTTTTATGTTTTGAAATTCCATTCACATAATCAGTGTTATGGAATTTTAAAACCAAAATAACATCTCCTTATTGAACTCTCTATTGTAGCAGGCTCGACTGCTCATGAAGCTCAAGGGAGGAGCGGCGCTGAGCCTGCATGTCCAAGCTGGCCACATTCAAAACCGTCGATATTGAGGTTGGCTATCAAACGTGCATGCATGTCCAGGCCTGCCACGCTCAACCATCGGTTTTTATAACATAAGCTATGTATTTAATTTTTTTTAAGTATTTACTGGAAATTATTTATCTGTTTTTTAACTAGTTTAATATTGTTTTTATAATACAAGTTCGTGTTTAATATTTTGAAGCATTTACCAGCAATTATTTATTTGGTTTTGAATTAGTCTATTAAAAAATTAAAAATGTTTGTATTGCCATATTTTTCATTGTATTCATCATGTTATACAGAATGACCAAATGTAATCAACACAAACATTGCATTAAGTTATACAGAATAATGTAATTGACATAGTACATATACAGAATAATGACCAAATGTAATTGACATAGTACATATACAGAATAATGACAGAATGTAATTGACATAGTACATAGTACATTGCATTGACACTTAATGTACTTAGCCGACAAACACAGTTTTGATCTGCCATTGTGGATCAATGTGCACAAAGTTCACAGTTATGTTCTGTTGATGTGAATCAATGTGCACAAAGTTTTTCGGCAGGGACATCGCTACTACAGTGGCACTTGTTAATTTATTGTATGATATTGTATGATGTTCAGAAATAATCTAATAAAGCTGTATTCAAAACTGTTTTTTAATCTTCAAAATTATATATCATAAGCAAAATGAATAAGTATAAAATGTTGATAAGCAAAGTGAATAAGTATAAAATGCTCTACTTTCCTGTGTTGTTTTAAAATATGTTCAGACAAGCCCGACAACGAAATTGATAACAGATGATTAACAATAAATTTTGAAACAACCAAATTGATAACATCATGGAGAGAACCTTGGATGGTACCTTGGCAAAGAGAACACTGCAACATTATTATTATTGATGAGTATACCTTATGAGATTGAGAATAGTTCCCATATAATTTGCAAATATGATATACATAAATATTCAAAGCTTCCATAAAACTTGCAAATAGGATATACATAAATATTCAAAGCTTCGCAACCGTTGATGCAATGTATAGTTTCAACTCATGAAATAGTTTTTAGCTTTTTTAAAGGGGCGATAATATTTAGGTATTTAAGTATGCACTATGTTTATTGTGCATTTTATTTAATTTATTAACATGGTATTTTTTTTGGTTATATTGGTGTAAAGCTATTTTTATGGAGATCTATTAAGAAATTTTCGTATTTTTTTTTTAAGGCTCTAACCTTTTTAAATGATTATATTTTAAAGCCTAAACCTTTTTAAAATGTGTATTCTTATAATGAATTTTAATCTACCTTTTATAAATTATTATATTTTAAGGCCTAAACCTTTTTAAAATGTGTATGCTTATAATGAATTTTAATCTACCCTTATGAAACATTTTATAATTGTTTTTTAATATTAATGTAAATTCATTTCACAAAAAATTATTAAAGATAATATGGCAGTGGTGAAATTGTTTAGCATTTAATTTTATTTTTTGAAAGTGTAAATAATTAAAATAAAGTTTATATTTTATATATTTGATTTTTTTATATAATCAAGAAAAGTGAATGAATATTGTGAATTACAAGTATGAGTGTTGTGAATTACAAGAATGAATATTGTAAATTACAAGGATAAACTAACTCTTTTTTTTCTTTATATTATTAACCTAACTAAATGTTCATTTCTTTACATTAATTTATCCTAAATAAAATGATGACATTCTTTCATAAAAATTTTTGTTTTTAAATATTTTTTTTATTAAATTTATTTTAAAATTTAAATAAAATTTATTATTATTTATTTTATATATTTATTGAATCAATATATATATAAATAATCACTTAAACATTATAAAAAAGTGTTGAAATACCTTCATACCAAAATGCAAAAAGTATCTTTAAGATAAAATATTTTAATTTGTTTTTAGTTTTTAAATTTAAATTTTAGTAGCCCTCATAGATGTAAATTGATTGGTAAGTGCCGTGTAAATGGAAGGAAATATGTAAAAAGAGGTCTCAAGGTTGATTCTCACCCCGATTTACCTGGAGGGTTCCTAGGGGTTATAAGGCAGCCGAAAGGATTCTACGACCCTGTGTCAGGTCTTAGTGAACGTTAATCATCATCATCATTATCATTACAAAAAAGTGTAAAATACCTTCATATTAAAATGTAAAAAATATCTTTAAAATAAAAGATTTTAATTTGTTTTTAGTTTTAAATTTAAATTTTAGTGTGTATTTCTAGGATGTAAAAAACCCCAAAATAAAAGTTTTGAACATGTTTGTTTATTAATTTGTTATATATTAATTAGAAGAATCTTCTAAATAAGAAGGTTGGTATTGTGAAAAAGATTTTAAAATTGAAATCTAATTTGAGTACAAGCATAGTGTTCCATTTCAAAAGTGTTTTACATCTTCAACTCTTTGAGTATCACAAAGGCTACAGATTCTTTTATGTCACAGTGTTTTGGAAATTGTGGAACATTTAGGTTCATTGAATAGCAATATTAATTCTCTTTTTTAAACTAGTCAAAATAGATAAATACTTTTAATCTTTAATTGTAAGTACATCCTTCAAATATATAAATAAAAATTTTCATATATATCATTGTAATAAAAAAAATTCATATATATATATATATATATTCCATTGTCACCAGTGGAAAGGATCACACATTGGCCCAATGGCCATTTATAAGGATCACACATTGGGTGCATTCAAAAGATTCATCTAGTGCAAGGAAAAGGGCCATTGGGTCATTTTGGAAGATTGTCCATCAAGTGTTTTTGAAATATCCACTTAATATAAGGAAAGAGGTCATCAGGCCATTTCAAAAGATTGTTTATTAGGAACTTTAGAAATATAGGGGTAATGTAAGGAAATAGGCCATCAAGTCATTTTGAAAGATTCCCCATCAGGAATTTTCAAAAGATTCACTCTATGCGAGGAAATATACCATCAAGCCACTTTGAAAGATTGTTTATTAGGTGATTTAGAAATATTTGAACAATGTGAGGAAATAGACCATTAAACCATTTTGAAAGATTATCCATTGGGAATTTTCGAAAGATTGTTTATTAGGTGCTTTAGAAAGATTTGCATGATGCGAGGAAATAGACCATTGGGCCATTTTGAAAGATCACCCATTGGGTGCTTTCAAAAGATCTACCTGATGCAAGGAAATAGGCTATCTAGAATTTTTGAAATATTTACCATCATACACTTTCAAAAACTTGGCCCTATTCATTGGGACTCTTTTGAATATATGAGATTGAGCCATTTTGAAAGATAGAGCAATGCCATCAAGCCTACTTTGAAAAAACTTAGCAACTAGTTTCGAAGTATCACCTAATTACATTAAATAAGGAAATTGGACCCTAACAAACAAAGGTAGTTGGCTTTATTCAAAGTAAGTACTTCGAATTTCAACATAGAGAGGCTTATAGTACTTATTCGAAGAACACTTCAAACATGAACAAAAGGACCCAAAGTCGATGAAAAGGTTTCGAACAACCTTCAAAATTATGAAGTATGAAGGCCTACTCAAAGGACCCTATTTTTTATTGGCATTCGACATGCATCCATGCCAATATGCGTGATCCAAAATGGATCTAGAAAGGCCTAAAAAATAAAGTTTTCGGAATCAGATGAAACCAGTGCCACTGTGTCGATCTCGTCACACTGATTCTGTCCATATATTATTTTCCCGAAAATGGACATCGTATGCGAAAGTTATCGCACTTTGATCAATTTCCCAAACAAACAAACAAAAAGTCAACAGGTCGTACTGCTGATGTCAGCAATACGACAGGTGATGTCATGATGACATTAGCAGGGACACGTGGCAGCATGAGCATGTGACACATGTCACTCATTTTTGGCATTTCAGTGGCTTATGTGGACCAATAAAAAATTGACATGTGGTACTATAGGACACTGATGTGACCCAATGACCAGCCAACACGTGGCAATACAGATGACAGGTGGCAGTACAAATGGTGACGTGGCAAGGTGACTAGGTAGTACGAATGTTGATGTGGCAACTGACTGGGCAGATGACTTGGTTGTACGGATGTTGACATGGCAGGCTCAGGGTACAACACGTGGTTGTACAACAGTGACATGGCAAGTGACGTGGCAGCTCACTGTGCATGTTGACTGGATTGTTGACTGTGTGGTGACTGGAATGTACGAACCAATCAAGAGGTGAAACGTGGCCCAATCAAAGGGAACCACGTGGCACCCTGGATTCAGCGAATGTTGGTTGTGTAAAAATTTTGTTACCCTGTGGGAATTGAACACCCGACCTCCACCTACACAAAGTCTTCGCAACCACCGATGGACCATCCAGGCTACACATTGGGTCTTAACCCTATACCGACGCATTATGGTTTTATGTTGATATGGTCGAAGGATGGGGGAATAAGCCTCGGTCGGTAGGGGGATAGCTCGTCCAACCAGGGCTGTGGACCAGGAGTTGGACCGGAAGGTGGGGACGTGGATGTTTAGGGCTGTGGACACATGGCCAGTCATATGACCAGAGGTTTGGGGCTTTACCAGATCAAAGGGGGTTGGACCGAAGGACTAGGCCCAACACTTAGCCCTTGGCCATACGACGTGCTCCATATGACCAGGAACCCGGGAAAAAGGGGTTCCACCCAATATTTTCCAATTTCTAGGTTTTGAGCTATATAATAAGTTTTTTAATGATTTTATATGTTGATTTTGGTGGATTTTGCCCAAAAAGGAGGATCTTGAGCCATTTTTTAGGCCAAATCTTGGGAGGAGAAACCCAACTCAAAATATATAAAAACCATAGGTTCTTAGCAGCATGAAGAGGTTCAGAATTGCATAATCATGATGAGTTTGTGAAGCTTAAAGCCATTTTTATGTAGGGAAGCCATTGAGGAAGCAAACTTTGGAGGCTAATTCCGGGAGCTACGCTCAACCTTTTTCAGTGTCGTCAGTTGTGTTGGATTCTTGAGATCGAGTAGAACACATTCAAACTAGCTTGTAATCCTTTTGATATATTTATGATGTAATTTTGAAGCATTGAAGATAAATAAGAAAGCCTCCCCCACTGAGACAAAGGCTTGGAGACGTAGGAAATCTTGTTGAACTCCGTTAACAACCTTGTTGTTCTTTATGCTTATATTATGATCTGCATTTCTTTATGATGGTTGCAATATTCTCTCATTAAGTTCTTCTTATTTCCTTAATTCCTAAATGGTAATTGAACACATGCTTAAAACTCAATCAAGTCTTTAAAGATCATTTTCGGATCAATGCATTTCGAATTGGACATGACCATCACCATCCTTGTAATACCCCAAGGCCGAGTCCCTTCTGAATTGTAATTTTTCTTATAGGCTGGTGAGCCAAGTGGTTATAAGCTGAAAGACTTATGTGTTTATTAGGCTGGTGAGCCAAATGCCAAGACCAATGAGCCTGATTTTTGTATATGTAATTATGCAGAACATTAATAAAAATATAAACATCGTTGTGTGTAGATTGAGGACGAAGAAGAGTTATGGGGGACTAAGCTCCACTAGGTAGGGTAAGGAAAGGGGGGCTAAGTATTTGGGCCTAGGAGCAAATCTAGGGGGATTACCTCTAGAGGAATAATATTTTAATATTATTTCCAGAAGATTGAGGTGAACGTGATATGTTTTTGTTATCCTAAGTTCCTGGAAAGTGGGACGTAGGCTAAATGGAGCGCATACAACTCGAGCAAGACAAGTGTCGACCTGGGCTCATGCAATTAAAAGTTGGAGCGTCAGCTGTGTTGGGGGTTCGTAGGTCATTCTGCCATCCTTCGACTGAGTTCGTCCTGCCATTCTCCCATCCCGTACGTGAACCCGATTTTGCCTCTGCGTCTGACCTCTGGCTACCAGCACGCATCTCTGAAACCAAAAAACGTGAAGCCACTCGATGCTGCTTCCTGTGAATCCCGACATAATTGTAGTCGCCTGAGCCATGTTGTGACTTAGCATTAGGTCGTTGTCTTGTTGGGTGTCCATACCCATTTTTCCCTGTTGTTGTTGTTGTTGTTGCTGTCATCCATAACCGACTGTAGTTGAGTCGAAGACTGGTTGAAGAGGTAGGTTTTCAGGCTTTTGAGCAACTCTCCCAGGTGAGAGAGTTTGTTGGGAAGTAAGTTCTCCTGGAAAGGAGTCCCGTAGTAGCTACAGTACTCTGAGACTTCTGGTCCAACTTGTTTCTGAAGCCCAAGGTAAGGGAGGTGTACTAGCCAATGGACTTGTATTAGTGAAGGTGTATCCTCCTAGGGTGGAGCAGGCATGTGGGGAATGAGGGTCTGTGTGTTGTGGGCATAAGTGGCTCCTGGGATAAAAGATCCTTCCTGTTTCTTTGTGCAACTTCCTTGTTGTCCTTGCCAAGCCTAGAGTTCCCTTGCCTGGTGGAGTTTAGTCCCAGCTCGGGGGTGGCCTACTGCTGAGAGTGATGAGAAGTGTGGTCTAAGGTTGGGAGGTTCGGGGAAGGTCTTCACGCAGTTGGTGTATTCACTCCAACTAAAATATAAGTCTCATTGTTGTGCTTAATTATGTATTTTATGCATGTTTTGTGATGCTTGAATGTTATCATGTATTCCGTTGCATGTGGAATTACTGTTAATCTTGTTTGAATCTGAAATGGTAGCAGTAATTCTGTGTTTATCATCATTAAGTGTTTTAAATTCACTAAAATGCATATATATATATCATATAAGTTTATATTCTGCACGGTAGCATTACCTGGTCTCTAGAGGGTCGGGGATGTTACAATATGGTATTAGAGCTAAGTAAAGGGTCTAAGTAGTGGCATTGTCCAACCTGTTGGTGGCTGGGGATGTTACAAATTGGTATCAGAGCATGGTTACAACACTGAGCCTGGATGGACCATGTTAGTGGTTAGCGAGACAAAGATTTTTGAGTGAATTATTGTTGAAAGGGACAAAATTCGAGGTTCAGAGTGTCCATGGGTGTAAAGAGTGCGTCGACAGAGCCTTTGAGTCAAAGATACCGGGTGAAATAGATTGAGTTTTCTTGTGAAGGGACGCGAAGAACTGTTGCAAGGAGTGCACTGATCCGAAAGTCGACTAAGTGTCGAAGAAACCCTCTAAGGAGAAAGGGGTTTGAGAAACGAAGCTTAGGAAGAGGAGCGATAACAGTCGTCAGATTTGTTGTTGCAAGGAATCTGGACCGTTAGATCCGTGTCCAGGAAAGCAAAGGAGAGCATTGAGAAGGAAATAGATTCCAAGCCGTTGGATCTAAGCACAAAGGATCAAGAGTCATCCGATCTAGGTTGACAGGTGGCGCAAGATCCACAACTCTGGAGCGAGAGCACTTCGAAAGTTTTGTGATCGAGGAGAAAGCGAAATAGTCGATGTAGATCCTGGTCGTTGGTTGCCAAAAGGGTACGTGTCATCAGATCTGAGACTTCGAGGAAAGTCACTTAGGAGGATTTCAAGTGTGGAGTGTTGCAAACTCTTGAAGTCCCGAAGGCCGAAGTAGATCGCAACCGTCCGTTGCGAAGGACACACGTCAAGAGATCGTGTACTTTGGGTGGAAGTACTTCGTGAGGAGACAAGTGTTGTGAGTTTGAAAATCCCAAATCCCGAAGTGTCAAAGTCACTCATAGTTGTTGATCATGAAGGAGGACACACGTCGGTAGATCGTGAACTCTGGGGGGGAGCGCTCTGGGAAAAATTGAGCGTACAGGAGTTGAAACTCCCGAAGTCCGAAGTCCCGAAGACCCGAAGTCCCGGAACTCAGACACCTGAGGTTCCATAGTGAGTGTTAGCCATTGGATGTTGGGTAGACGTGGACTGTTGATCCACTCTACTTTACGAGTTCAGTAACTCGGAACTCCGAGGGATTGTTGTGTGGTGCTTTGAAAATTTCCGAAGCCGAAGGCTTGAGTAAGCACCTAGTGACATAACGCTTGGTCACAGCCCGTGATCGCATGGGTTGGGGACTGAGAGGAAGCGGCTAGTGCCCGAAAATTATTACAGAGCAGAGAAAATATCGGAAAGAAAATGAATTCTAAACGTTTTTCTTAAATCAGATTGGTTTATGAATGTTGGGGGAATTGTTAAGGACTGATGGCCTGACAAATTTCGGTTGACTGCACATTGTGTTTGTAGAGTTCAACGAGTGTCAGGACCACAGTGAATTTCCATTGAGTGCATAGAAATGGAGGAGGCATAGAATGCTTCCAGTTCATAGAATGAGGTAAAAGGAATGGATGTCCATTTAGGAGTGGAAGAATCGAACTCCAATGGGAACGAAGAAGAGATGAATAAGGAAGGGTATATGATGAAAATCATTGAATGATTGCAGAAAGATGCCCAGGCTCACCGAGGAGATAGAATAAAGCTCATGAAAGCCAGGGATCAACAAGGAAAATTCAACTTAAAGTTGATGTAGAGTCTAGAAATAATCAAAAAGAAGTTGGACAAAGAGAGTGACTCAAGAAAAACATGGAGTCGCAAGAACCTTGAGAGGAAAATAAGATCAAGAAGCATTAGCAGGAATCATCATCACTCCCTGAAACATTCCAATAAGGAGGCACACAAGAGTTCAAGCCCATCTCCTACCAGAAAACATAGGAGATCTGGAGTGGATGAACTGAATGGTGAAATGAAAAAAATTAAGCCTCCTACTTTTGATGGAGAACACAAGAAAGATGACGATGTCAATACTTGGTTGTTGGGCATGAGGAAATATCTCCAACTGCAGAACTATTATTCTCATGCAGAGGGAATAATTTCCATTTACCAACTTAAAGGAAAGACATCCATATGGTGGGAGCAGCTTGTGCAAGTACAACACGTCAGAGAGAAGAATGTTACTTGGAGGGAGTTCAAGAGACATTTTGAAAATAAGTACTTAACTAAGAGATACTATGACAGAAAGATGAAATCATTCTTTGAACTCAAGATGGGTAGCATGACCATTGCTGAATATGAACGAAGGTTTTTGGAATTGTTGAAGTATGTCCCCTTCATCAAGGATGAGACTGTCAAAATTCAAAGGTATCTGAGTGGACTGTCATCTTCCATCAGTGACAAGATCCAGTATGATGACCCAAAGACTATGGAAGAAACTAGAAGGAGAGAAAAATGCTTATATGATCAGCAAAAAGAAAAGCCTACTTTCCAAAAATCTTGGGAAGATAAGAAGAAGTTTAAGAGGGAGCAGAGGAAAAAGGGAATCAAACCACCATTTTT
>JZKD02S0492620.1:100677-112851 GCA_000966675.3 Picea glauca
GTTGTTACCGTGCTTAAACAATTTTATTCCTATTAAAATATTATTAACCTTCTCCAAGTGATCATCAAGATTATGCAAGTCATGAACATCAGAAATAGTAAACATCAATCACACATATGATATACATAGAGACATGTATTCATGAGGAAACCCATACAGGGAGAAAACCTCTTCTTCTTTGAATGATAGGCAGTCTTTTATGTTCTGTACATAATCAATCTTTGAGCACCAACTCAAAATGAGGCTACAACCTCTTCTTTAACTTGCTGCAACTTGTTGAGAGCACCAACCGTTTCTCTAGCACCCACTAGAAGGAAGCACCAACTCCCTAAGTGTTCTAGCACCCACTGGATGGAAGCACCAAATTCTAGTCACACAGACACCAACTTGTATAATAGAGAACAATGGTTCTCCCTTGCACCACCCTACCACCCTGGTTTTTCTGGCTACAACCAGATAGAAGATACAAATTCCTGTGGTCAAGCACCCACTTGAAACTCTGAGGACAACAATCCTCCCTAACACCACCCTACCACCCTAAAATATAAATCTTTTCTTTCTGAAATTTATTACAGTGATACAGTTTTTATCAATGGCTTACCAGTCTCATCCTTGTTCTGCTACACTGCTCTGCTCTGCCTGCATCAGTGTCTTGTTGCTCGCATCTTCTTGCACTTAAGTTCTCTAACATTATGTTGTTTTCACCATATCTTCTCTATCCAACTTATGTTCTTCATCTCTGCATCATTCACTCTCTGTTCCTGCTGTCTTCTTGATCACATACAATTCAACTTGTTTTACCGAGAAACAACAATGTCTCTCAGTCACAACATATTTCTTGTATTCCTGCTCTCATCATTCGTTACTCTCTGAATCTCTAAAACCCAGGTTAGGAAGCAAAAACGATAAAGAACCATGATTCCAACGCCCTGGAATAATGATTCAATCGCTCAGGAACAATGATTCAGTTAGTGTAACTGAATCGTAACTGATCAAGAAATCATGAGATGAAATATCAACCCTTCGATCAGATTCGGTTTGATCAACATTGTTGGATTATACTCCGAGGTGGAGCTTGGAAGCGCTAGCTTCTTCCCCTATCTTCCGTTGATGTGACCATGGGCGATGTTATCATGTGACCATGCAATTGCGTGCATGGCCAAAGGTGGTTTGAGGGCAACCCGCTTTTCACCCTGTAATTCACTGAGCTTCCACGCGTCCTTTCTCCAAAACTGTGGTTTCGATTGCGGCCTGCCTTCAAATTTTTAAATTTTGTGCACCTTCAATCCCTGCAATGCGATGGGATTATCGATCTCACAATATTGACGGTGTTCCTGAACAGACGGATCAGATCTAACCTTCTTAAATCAATGGTTGTGATTTATTTCGTGATCCGGGCTTCGAGAGTTTCAACTCTCAAAATCTACTTTTCACATATGACAAACTTCCGCAGTGCCAGATCTATTGACACCCATCTCCCTGAATCTACGATCAGGATATCCTCCGCGAGTCCGGCCTTCGGGACTTTCAATTCTCAAACTCTTCTTTCTCCGCGGTGCTTCCACCCGGAATTCACGATCTATCGACACATGGTCTTATCGAATCAATGGTCACAATCCCTTCAGGTATTCGGGGTTTGAAAATATCAACTTTCCAACCTTTCCTCCTTCTTTTTCTTTTTCCCGAAGTGTTCCAACTGGAGTACATGAGTGTCCTCCTACAGATCGATGGTCCTCATCTCCTTTGGGAATTTAAACTTTTAATCATATCAACAGCTCTTCGGATCTTTTCTCGATCAATGGTCGATATCTCCTTCGGGTCTCCGAACTTCGGAGATTTCAAATCTCAAATTTAACTTTATATCTATCACCTTTTTTCTGGAGTTGACAATCCACTGACGCGTGTCCCTCTCGAATCAACGGTTGAGATCTCCTTCATGTCTCCAAACTTCAGAGATTTTAAATCTCAACTTCTCGTTTCTTTTGACTGGATATCTTCTAAAGTGGAAGATATGCTGACATCTGTTCTCTTTAATCCAACGACTATCCTCCGCTCCGGTACTTCGCCCTTCGACATTCTCATATTTCATTTTCTCCTCGCTCGGCTTCCCTCCGAGCTTTTTACCTGGAGCTTGCAATCTAATGACACCTGTCCTCTCGCAGATCAATGACTCCCAACTACTTCGGATTTTCGGGCTTCGATGATTTCGAACCTTTCTCCTTCGCGTTTTCCCGGAGTATTTATGCCCGAGTGCATAATCTTCTGACACGTACTCCTCCTGGCGATCAACGACCAGGGTCTTCTTCAGGTCTTCGATGTTCGGGACTTCGGGAATTTAGGCTAATCGCTACTTCATTCTTCTCCGAAGTGGTCTTCTGTTGAATAGGTCATAGGCGGTGGAGACCGCTTGCTATCGGTTAACACTTCCACTTACACTGTCCTTCCACTGTACTAGATCAACGGTCGAGAATGCTTCCTAAGTGATCTTCAGATCGGATGATTCGTGTCCAATTTAGAACTTCGGCATTCGTTACTTCTGAACTTTGGGCAAGTGCTGCTGGTAAAAATCCCGAAGTAAATCTCCCGGAGTGACGTAACATTACAAACGTCACCTGTTGACTTGGCATGGGACGAGTGGCTGCCATGTGTCACTCACTGATGTGGTCTTCCACATATCCTTGCTGATGTGGTTTGCCACGTATCCTTTCTGACATGGTCTGCCACATATCCTTGCTGAGGTGGTCTGGCTGATGTGGTTTTCCTTTATTTAACGATCATCACATTTTCTCCAGTTCCGATGATCCTTATTCATTTCAGATTTCGGGCTTTGGGTAATTCGACTTTCAAGTTGTCAATTCTTCCGAAGTGATATTTTTCCCAGAGTTTCGGATCTTGCCCCACCTTTCCTCCTCGACGATGGACGACCCCAAATCATTTCGGGACTTCAGAACTTTGACAAGCTCCCTCTCCTACGTATGCAAAGCGCTAAGGCCCGCACACCTTGATTTGATTGGATGGTTGTTGGTCCTCTGGATCAGTGATCCAACGGTTACTGTCGCTCTTCATCCTGAGCTTTTGAGCTCTCCGACTTATAAGTATTTCTAAGTGTTCAAGGGTCTCGACCTTTGATCCTCTTGCGAGTCCATCTCTTGGACCTCGTCTACACTTCTGGAAAGCGCTATCTCTTATGAGATTTCTTGTCTGCATACTTATTGGAATCCCCACAATATTTTCACCTTTTAAAGCGACAAATAATAATTTATGTAGCTGCCTACACTTTGTCATATAAATATTGTTATTTGAAGGTGATTTTTCAGCTGTAAAAGGGTGTTTCGATTGTTCCTATTTCTCGTTTTCATGCTTCATTCATGACTGAAAGCATGAATGAAGCATTGAAAATTATAATTGTATTGCAATTGTATTTAAGGCTTATTTCTCTAGAAGAGTAAATGTTCTTACAAATCTTTTAATGAATGTTGTTTTGCTTTGAAGCTTATCTTATATCAATAAAATAGTTGTTTTAAGTTGCGCATGGTTATAAGGGATATTTTGAGTACTTGAATGATACATCAAGAATCGATTGACAATAGACTATGAGTTTGTTTCATGTATAATTCTTGGTAAATCATTTTTTATGGTTGTTATGATTTGGTTTGTAAAACACCTCTTCTCCTAACCTTAAATAATCAACTCCACCCTTTACACAATGATGAGATTCAAACACATCTGGTCGTATTCTGTACTCTATTTGAGGTGGCAGTTTGAATTGATAGGTCCATCATTCCATGTTAAAGTCTTGGGTTTCGTTATGTACTCTTGGCATTCATTACAAAAAATGCCTGATTTGCGTGGTATGAAACCCCTTATGCTTTCATTTTGGTCGTGCTAGGGTATTGATGAGTTTTATTCCTTTGGTTTTTGCTCTGGTTTCCTCTGTCTTTGAAACCCTTCATACTCACAGTGAATTATGTCTGCCTTCGTGACTGCTTGTCTGAACTCTTATGGCTCCTATCGTCCGTGTCGAACCAAATGGCTCCCAAAACTTGCTTTTGTATGACGATGTGAGTGAATACATTAAGAGTCAGGGTTGGGTTGAGTTTCTCAAAAAATTCTAGGGTTACAACTTACAAGAAGCCCAGGAGTTCACCCTCTCTTTCGATGGATGCCGAGCCAAAGTAGGTGATGTTCAATTAAAAATCACCAAGGAATTTTTGAGTGATTCAACGGGCCTTCCCCTTATCGGCCAAAAATGGTTTAAGAATTCCAAGCTGGACAAGGTGCCGTGGGGTTTGTTCTTCACCTCTCGAAAAATTCAGTGCTGCGACAAAGGTATGCCAATTTCTCTGTTGAAAGATAGATGGTATGGGTTACTGGCTATGTTAAGGCAATTTGTCACTTATGAAGGACACTACGAGCTTGTTTTCCTTTACCACATAAGTCTGTTAATGCAATTCATCGGTTTTCAGTTAAACATGCCATTTTATTTATTGAGGAGTTTATATAAAATGGGTAAGAGATATAAAAGGCAGAGTTTGAATTATAGTTTATTCCACCATGGGTTAATTAGGTGGTTGTTAGTCCATCATTTGAAACTACAAGGTGACGATTGGGATACTTTCCTGACTCGCAACGACTTCATTACATTAAACCTTGTAGAGATGCATGTGGTTGATAAGCCTATGCTGGAAAAGCTCCCTGTTCCTTCCAATGACATACCAGTTTCTGCATGCAAAGAACCTTGTGATAAGGCTACGCTCGATGAGCCTATGTTCGAGAAACATGATGCTGACCCTAGAGTAATTAAATATCCATAGCTTGAGAAATATGTTTTCCCTAATACCATTGAAAAGACCATAAATAAGCATTCACACAAACTGTTAAAGAACAATTCGGAAATAGGGTTTAATAACAAAAGATCTGGGAGATTAATCTCAAGGAGCCTACGAAATAAATCGAAATTTCATGCGAGGTCGATCAAAGCGATCGAGGTTCATGAGAGCTCTGATTCTAAGATCGAAAAGTTCCTGGCAGAGGAGGACCCTAGTTACTCTAAACCTGATCTCAATCAAACTTACAATTTTGTAGATAACCTGCCACCATGCCTGAAACATAACAAATATTTTCCAGGGATCAAACTCAGTCAAAATCACACAGTGGACAGTGGTAGAGTTTTGACACGCAGTCATGTGTTTCCTCAACCAACTGTTCGAGATCCACGGTGTGAAGTGTGTTTGCATTGGATAGGAAAATATTACACAAATTCCCCTTTCCTTCAAGCGAAGATCAAGACCCTCGCAGCTCAGATTGACTCATTAACAAGTGAAAACCACGAACTCAAAATCAGTGCACAAAGGTAAGGAAAACGCTTGAAAAGGACTAGAAATGTCATAATAAAAAATGTTGAGTGTGTCAAAGCAATGATCAACTCTGAGGTCTTATGAGTCAAATTTAGTATTCAGTTGAAAGGTAAAGATTTGTTTTTATCTTAGTTGTTCTTTTATTGATTTTTTTTTTTTTTGATTAATATAGATCGAATTATATTTCTGTTGTTTAAAATAAGACTAGCTACAGAATCAACAGATTCTGTAGCGAGTCAATTCTCATAAAATAATTTGGAAAATATTAGTTGAATATATGTCTAATTTCTTCATTTCATTTTCTTTCATGATATCATATATCTTGTGGTGATCTCAAAATATGGAGTATTTCTAGGCTTAGTTAACTAGCCATTTCTTTTGGCTCATTTTTGTAAAACAGAAACAAACCTTTTATAATTCTGGGAAATATAGTTTGATATTGAGTGGTTTTATCACCCTCTATTTTTGTAACTAGTAAATCATCTTGGGATTTGATCTTATCTTAGAAGATAAGATGCTTAGTTTGCCTAAACTCTTTAAATACACAACATTTTGTAATAGAAGGCATCTTGGCCCGGGGCTGAATATGGATGATTAATTCACAAACTTGAATGGAACAACAATTTGCATTTCAGCTTTAGCTTCCTGGAAATGGTGTTTTCATTTATAAGTTAGTTTATCCTGATAAACTAATAGTTTTTGATAGCTTTAGACTTCACAATCTGTTATGTTTTTGGGATAATTCTTTTAAAAATGTCGTCCATATTTGATGCTTCAGATATTAAACAGAGTGATCATTTATTCAGCTAAAATGACAGGAGTTCTCTTTAATTTTTAGTTGAATGATTAAATGAAACGTTGTTACAAATAAATTTATCTCAATGTAATTTCTTGCAATCATAAGATCACATAAACTATTTGTATCATTCATTTTGTTATTAAAACTCAACCGCCAACACATTGTTCTGCATTTATTCAGAACAATTTTAAGGTTCATTGTAGGTTTCCCTCTTGGACAAGGTGGTTGGATGTTCGCTAATCGTACATATGTTTGGATGCATATCGATTAACTCACTAACATGTTAGCTCATTTATGTTTTTTTGTCTTTTATTCATCACTGAAACTCGAATATATGGTCTGGCTTTTGACTATCCACATATTTCTGTTTCATAGTATTTTTCCTTAATAGTTTAGATTGATAAAGAAAAAACGAAAAAATATCTTATGTGTTTTCTTTATCTTCTTTTTCAAAGAAGTCATTTTTTCACATTGAGTTTTGTAAGTTTAGATTAAAACTTGCAGTGTGTATATCATGTACATAAATAAGATAAGTAAATCTGCTATTTAAATATATCTACAATAGCTATGTCACACGTATGTACATATATATGGTAATTAGTAATTAGTTAGTTATTTCATTCTTTCTATTTGTTTCTTTAGGATTTTTAGTTTGGCTAATGGAGCCATTAAACCCGTCAGAACGAGTTACACCAAACGACTTGGGTTATTTGGACAACCCCAGACCGGACTCATTATTCCAGTTGACGGACGGTCATTTTCGCCCGTCTACAATACTGTTCGTTGTTGTTCTTTCCATCAATGAAAAGCACATGCTTCCTGTAAAACATGCCAACAATACCCCCCTTTGGCATTGATGGCAACCCTGAAAAGTTGCACTATTCTGCTTAGACCTCCAGACAACACCTTTTTTTTCTCCCCCTTTGACATCAATGCCAAAGAAAAAACTAAGAGTGACTCTCCCCCTGATTGGATATATTATGAGCACTCTCCCCCTGATCATATAGACTTCTTTAACTTGATAATAGGGTCACGTCCAACTTCTGGCATAGATACTCAAACTGATATTTTGCAAGTGGTTTAGTGAAGATATCATCTATCTGTTCCATGGACGGAATATAATTCAGCTGAACATCTCTGTTTGTAACCTGCTCTTTGAGAAAATGATACTTTATTGGTATATGCTTCATCTTTTAATGGAGAAAATGGTTCTTCGAGAAACTAATGGCACTGGTGTTATCACAGTGAAGTGGAATGGGATCAGTATAAGTTACCTTCTAATCTTCAAGATATTGTATCATCCATAAGATCTGAGTGCAACAAGTAGCAACAACAATGTACTATGCCTCTGTAGTTGATAATGAAATAGATTCCTACTTCTTACTAAGCCATGCTACTAACGAATCACCTAAGAAGAATGCACCTCAATTGGTTATCTTTCTCTCATGCAAACAATTTGCTCAATCAATATCGGAATATGCAGTTAATTGAAAATTTTGATTTCTAGGATACCAGAGACCATAAGT
The DNA here is from genome assembly GCA_000966675.3 of Picea glauca. Classification (NCBI taxonomy): domain Eukaryota; kingdom Viridiplantae; phylum Streptophyta; class Pinopsida; order Pinales; family Pinaceae; genus Picea; species Picea glauca. The sequence goes on from JZKD02S0492620.1 coordinate 108,360, forward strand.
CATTGTACCCTTCAAATATTTGAATATCCTTTTGACAACTACTAAATGACTTTGTTTAGGATCATATTGATAACAAACCACCATTCCAAAAGCTTGCATTATATCAGGATGGGATGTTGTGATGTATAGAAGATTGCATATCATTCATCGATATGTTCTTTGATCAACATCAAGTGTAATATCATATTTACTGAGCTCGCAACCAACCACCATAGGTGTGCTCACAGGTGTAGAATCTTCCATCTGAAACCTCTGTAACATCTCTTTCAAATAATTTTCTTGAAAGATAAATATCTTTGAAGAACTTTGATTGATTCGTAAACCAAGAAAATATGATAGTTCTCCTATCATGGACATCTCAAACTCAGTCTGCATTGAATTAACAAACCATTGAATTGAAGGGTCATTAGTGCATCCAAAAATAATGTCATCTACATAAACCAAAACAATTAATAAATCATCACCTTCAAACTTAATGTACAGATTACTGTCAAAAATACCTTTCTTGAACCCTTTGTCCTGTAGAAATTTGTCCAGTCTATAATACCAAGCTCGTGGTGCCTGTTTTAGTCCATATAATGCCTTTTTCAACTTACAGACATAGTCCGGATTATCTGTCAATGAAAATCCTTTAGGTTTCTCCACATATACCTCTTCTTCTAGATATCCATTAAGAAATGTTGACTTAACATCCATCTAATATACTTTAAAGTTATTATGACATGCATAGGCAAGAAACATTCTGATGGCTTCTAATCTTGCCACTAGTGCAAAGGTTTCATCAAAATCTTGTCCTTCAACTTGTGCATACCCCTTACAGACCAATCTGGCTTTATTCCTAACAATTTGTCCTTGTTCATTCATTTTTTTCTTAAACACACATTTGGAGCCAATTACATTCTTATCTGCAGGTCTAGATACAAGCTCCCAAGTATTGTTCTTCTCAATCTGATCCAGTTCCTCATTCATTGATTTTAACCAATTTACATCTTTACTAGATTCATTAAAGTTCTTGGGTTCCACCATGGATATGAAGGCTATATGTGATTGCTCGGTGTCTTTGATTATTCTTCTCCTAGTTTGTACACATTTTTCATTCTCACCAATAATTTGACTTGCATGATGATTCTTTTGAGTAATTATGGATGAAAGATTTGATGTTGTTTGTTGATTTGAGTCTGCCTGAGTATTTGTATCTTCATCTGACTCCGAGTCTTCTTTTTTTGATTCTTGGACCTGTTCATCTTCAAATTCAACTATATCCTCTATTGTTGATTCAATATTGCTCACCTCTATTACTGGGACTCCTTCATCAACTTGTATGTCAATGCAATCAACCAATTTATGAAGCCTCTTATTATAGCATCTGTATCATTTATTGTTTGTAGCATACCCTAAGAAGATGCCTTCATCAACCCCATCATCATACTTGCAAGGTTTTCATTATTATTCTTTATGTAGCACTTACTCCCAAAGACTTTGAAGTGTTTGATTGAAGCAGGTCTTCCATACCACAATTCATAAGGTGTCATGTCACTATGTGGTCCGAGGTGAGCTTTGTTAAGAATATGGATTGTTGTGTGTATTGATTCTACCCAGTAGGTTTGACTAATGTTCTTCGCATTCATCATTGACCTGGCCATTTTCTGAATTGTTCTATTGTGCCTCTCAACTACTCCATTTTGCTGTGGAGTTCTTGGGATTGTGTATTCTCTCTTGATCCCATGTTTATCACAGAATTCCTTGAAATCACTTGACATAAATTCTCCTCCTTTGTCTGATCTTACTACCTTTAACCTGTTGCATGTTTGATTATCAGTTAAAGCCTTAAATATTTTAAACTTCTCAAATGCTTTAGCTTTTTCTTTGAGAAAAGAAACCCAAGTGACTATGGAGTAATCATCAATGATCAACATGAAGTAGTTTTCCTTCCCTGTGCCTTCCTATTTTGATGGTCCACATAAATCCATATGAACTAATTGGAGTAGTTTCTCTATTGAAGTAGAGCTCTTGGATTTAAACTGTGTCCTAGTTAGCTTTCCTGCTTTGCATGGTTTACACACAGAATCTTGTGGCTTTGATATTCTTCGAAGATCTTTTACTGCCTCAAGATTTTTGAGCTTGATTAAGTGGTCAAAGTTTAGATTTCCAAGTCTCCTATGCCATAGCCATCTTTCATCATGTTTGCTTAGATGACACTCTTCTCTATCTTCTTTCATCACATATACATTATTATCTGTCCTTATGCCTTTAGCCACTACTTGTCTTGAGTTTACAGAATATATCTTACAATATTTGGAAGTGAACACCACTTCACATCCTCTTTCACACATTTGAATTACACTGGGAAAATTATGTTTCAGCCCATCTACAAACATAACATCCTAGGATTTTCCTTTGCCATTACTCAAACTCACCATCCCTTTACCCTTGATCTTACCTGGTTCATCATTTCCAAAGGTCACATTTCCTGTTTTTATTTTACTTATAGACAAAAAATTATCCTTGTCTCCAGTCATGTGCTTGGAACATCCATTGTCTATATACCAGGGATCTTTTTGTTTTTGAGCTGAAAGTACTAGACCAAATTTTTCAATATCTTTCTTTTTCCATGTGCTAGCATTTCTAGCTAAGGGTTTTATTCTTGGATCTGTTTTGTAATTCTTCAGATGACAATTTGTAGCTTTGTGGTCGAAGTTATGACAATTATAACATTCAAGCTCATTGTTCAATATTTCAAAGTGATTGGTGCAACTTTTTCTACTCATTGGTTGTTTAATTCTATGTTTCAAAGATTGTTTATTTCTTGATCTCCTCAGTTGCATGTCTCTAAACTTAATTTGAAAATTTGCAATCTTATGACCAAAATTAGAGCAGTAAAAAAAATAACCATGGAAGAAATTTTGGTACCTGAAGGATGACCACCTTCTTTTCATTTGTTGCTCCATATTCTGAAATCTTTGTTTTTTATCAGGGATCATCTTGTCTTTATTGCCTTTTGGTGGAAAAGTACTCACATGGTCTGATTGTCTGCTGACTTGGAACTTGATCATCTTTACTGGCTCTTTTCTTTCTGTCTATTTGCTGCTTGAACCACTTACATAGCCTAAACCATTTTTCAACAAAGGATATCCCTGTTTTCTCAAAATGTCGTTTCATTCTGCTGAGGCTTTAATGCTTGGAATATTTTGGAGATAAAGTGCTTTAAACTTCTCCATATATTTTCTGGTTTTTACTACCTCTTATTCCAAGGCTTCACATCTTGCTTTCTTCTCTGATAAATGTTGTTTTAGAATGTCCTATTTTTTCTTTGCCTCTTCTAATTCCACTTTTAGTAGGGCAAAGTCTTCATCAAGATTTTTACTGTCTTTCTCGAACTGTATCAACAATTGTTTTTGCTTTTGCTTTTTCTTCTTAAATCTGAGTCTAGCAATTTATTCTAGGGAACTGATCAGTTGTCCTTCCAAGTCAACCACAACTTCTTCATCATTAACATAACTTCCTGTGATTTTTTTATCATAATCCTCTTTGGCCATAAGAATAAAGTCATTAACCTTATCTTCACAAGAAAAATCACTATCCGTGTCTCCTGAAGAGTCATCATTGTTTACACATAAAATTTTCTTTTTACCAAATCTCTTGGATTTGTACTTCTCTTCACCTTCAGAGTTCCGGTCCTTCTTCTTGTGTGGACACTTAGATGCAAAGTGACCCATCTTTCCAAAGTTAAAAAATTTGAAGGGAAACTTGCCTTGGTACTTGCCTGATCCTTTCTTTAGTATTCTCACAAATTTTTCTTCAATTTCATCAAGCTCAGAATCCTCATTCTTATCTGCTTTAAATGATGCTTCTCTAGAGGTGGGTTTGTCTTTACTAATTCTCATTTCATAAGCAGTTAGAGTTCTTCGAAGTTGATCAATAGACAAAGTCTTAAGATCATTCATTTCTTCTATTGCAAAAACTTTTGGATTAAATCTATTTGGTAGAGATCTTAAAATCTTCTAAACTAAAAATGCGTCTTCAATCTTCTCACCAAGACCCTTCATGGCATTCACAAGCTTGTCAACTCTTAAGAAAAATTTATTAACTCTTTCATCCTCATTCATCTTTAGTTGTTCAAATTTCAATCTATATGTTTGAAGTTTGGCATCTTTTACTTTCTCATTTCCTTCATAACTTCTAATGAGTTTATCCCACATCTCTTTGGCAGAATCAAGCTGCATTAATTTTACAAATTCAGCTTCAACAAGCCCACTCAAGATAACATTCATTGCCTTTGCATTGAAGCTAAATTATAACTTATCATCTTTGGAAGCTAGCACAACAGGTTTTGTATATCCAGTCTCTACAACATCCCAAACATCAACACATAAGGCCATAATGTATGTTCTCATTCTAACTTTCTAGAAAGCAAAATTTGTTCCATCAAACAGAGGAGGCTTATTGGTCGAAGTTCCTTCATGACTTTTCATGTTTAAGGTTACTGATCCAC
>JZKD02S0492620.1:143692-159744 GCA_000966675.3 Picea glauca
AATTTTCTGTTTAACTATTACTTGAACCATAACTACTGCAACAAACCAAGATCACAAGAAGAATAACCATGCACAAGAACACAAGAAGTATCCTAGGAAACCCTTCTCAACAAGGAAAGAAAACCCAACCAATCCTTTGCTATATTCCTCAAGAGAAAGACCTCCCACACCATCACCAAATCTAGCACACAAGATGGTGCTACAATTCTCATAATTTCATACCACAACTTCTAAAATCATGAGATGAAACAATGTTGAGTGTGTTTCCTCAATGGGGATTCACCTTTATTTATATAAGACTTGTCACATCAAATGATGTGTCTATTGGCACAATAGGGCCGACATCAATAACTCAAAATATAATTAATAATTACCATATTAATTATCTTTTATATTAATTATCTTTTACATTAAGGTGGGGCTGATCTGTACCCTTTACATAATCAATATGGTTATAGGTAATTCAGACTCTTGAACAATATAGAAAGGGATCTCATACACCCACTAGTGGTCATCCACTAGGGGAAAATCCATCTGTGCTTAGCCACAGGGATGTCTCTCTATCTCACTGTGTCTCACAGGAAAAACACACTCACTAGTGCTCAACCACTAGGATCACGTTCACCTGTGCTCATCCACAAGCATGTCCAACTCAAAATATCTTATTTCCCATTGCATTACACATGAGAGTCATATGGAGTTCATCATCTCAACTCTCTTCTCAGAGGAGGTTAATACATCATCTTCATCTCTATCTCATAACGATGCACCCAACTCATGGGAATTCACACATTCACCTTGTGCTCAGCCACAACCACATCCAACTCAACATATATCATTTCTCACTGCATTACACAGGATAATTATCTGGATTTATTCTCAACTATCTATAAGGAGGAGTCCATCACTATGTTCTGGCTCTGTCTCAGATAGGAACCACACACCCAAATCAGGGGCTCTCTCTCAAGTTTGTGTCCTGGAGGATGTCTCACGTAGTTGTAATCATCAACACTCCCTCTCATCTAGGGAGGCATTCTCCATTAGAACAAGTCTCGCACAAAAGTATTTGAACTTTGTCCTGGATGTAATCATCAATACTCCCTCTTGGCTATGGAGGTAATCTTTACCAATAGAGTTTCTCACATAATTACTTGAACTTCGTATTGGCAAGCGATTTGGTGAAGATATTTGTAAAATGATCATGTGTAGGAAGGTACTACACGTGTACTTATTTCCTCTGCAACATGTCTCTGGTATAATGATATTTTATCTAAACATGTTTCGGTCTATCATAGAACACCAGGTTCTCAGAGAGATTCACACAACTCTGGTTATCACAAGTAATAATAGGATCCATCTCATGATCAAATAAATATGTCAGATGCCACACTGCTTCGCAGACTGCCACACTGCTTCATAGACTGCCACACTCAATGATATATTCTCTTCTTCTACGGTACTCAAGGCCACATAGCTTTGTTTCCTACTGCACGTGGAAACCATGGTAAACTCCAAGGTAAAATAACAACCAGATGTGCTCTTCCAGTCCACTGTACTCTTTTCTCAATTTGTATCGACATTTCCCTGCAAACTCAAGTTCACGTTGGAGGCATATCTCAAGCCATATCCAACTGTGCCTCATATATATATATATCTCAATACATGATTTATTGTTATCCAATGAGTCTGTGTCGATTGACTCATGGATTGACTAAGCACATTCTCTACATAGCATATATCAGGTCTAGTTTTAACCAGATACTTCAATGATCTAATCAACTGTCGGTACACATGTGGATCAATCTCATCTGAATCATCATCATTATTTTTTTTTCAAATCCACCACCATCGATGTAGACATGGATTTTCATTCTGTCATACTAAACCTCTTTAATATCCCCAGTGTATATTTTCCTTGACTTAGGAAAAGTCTCATTGGTCCTCTATCATACTTCTTGTCCCAAGAAGTAGTGAATCATACCCAGATCCTTCATCTCGAAATCAGAAGTCAAATATTGCTTGTAACAACATGACTTCTTGAACAAGTCATCAAAATCAGGTTCTTGTCACCGACAATGTAATAGTATAGGTTTTTATCAACAATAGTTTTGTTGAAACCCAAACTTCATCAAGAATTTATCTATGATGTAGTTTCCAACTCATGGATGGTAGTACAGATGGGAGTGCATCGGGATACTGGATCAATATGTCTCATCATAGTTCACTCCCTCTGCTTGTGAAGATTCTCTGACTAAAAGTCTTGTTTTTGCATTTTCTCGACACTTCCATCAGCTACATGTCTTTCTGCATCTTGCAGAGTTTGTCAAGCCCAGACAAGCCTTTTATGGTTTACTGTAAAGTCCCTAGGAATATCAACTGGAACAACTAGATCAATTGTATCAATGGTTGTCTACCTCTGAACTGCTGAGGGGGAGAAGGTATTTTTCTTTCTCCTTATTCTCAAATAATTTTGACTCCCTCTTAGTCACGTGACTCCCTCTGAAGTCTTGAAGGAAAAACATCTTCCTTTGTCATTAACCTTCCTAGAACAAGGAAACAAATGAAAGGAAACAAGACAAGAATATCTCCTAGAGGAGATTCATGAGTACATCTCTAGAATCAAAACAATTTAAGGATTGTTGTCACAACTACAACACATACTTGTAATGTAGCATGATAATTTAAAACAATCAAACCTCGTGTCTTCACTTCCAGTGTGTTGTTCTTCTGAATGCACTGAGACCTCTCTGGGTCCATGATTTCACCAAGGGTTCCTTTCTCTTGCAAGTACCCTTATGACAATGATGCAAATAATATATATACAAGTGCATACCTGAGAGTGTACACCAATGGAGATTCTTCTTGTCTGTCCTGTAGACACCACTGAACACTCATAGTCAAAGTCAACTTCAGTGACATGAAGAGCCTAGTTTCGAATCCATTCCAACTGCCTTGAAATGTCATGATCACCTCCACTTAAAGACATGCTTATGGGTGTTTAGATATCTCTTGATAATTTTAGCATATCTAGAAAAGTAGGAGTTGATGCTGATGCTTATGGATGCAATGCTACACACTCCTAGCATGGATATGAGTTTTCCAAGAATCACAAAGTCTCTTTCAAGCAACTCTACACTGTGTCTCCGCTTGTCATATTCATGCATGATAGGAAGCATGAAATCTGCAGCATAAGGAGGGAATCTCTTCTTTGACCAACTCTCAAACTGATTTAATTGTTTTTCTCTATGTTGCAATGAGTGGTGTCCTCATCTTCAAGATTTCCACAGTTTATTATATTTGGATCTTGAGGGTTGTTGTCTTTCATAACAATTAGACCAACTTATCACTATTATTGAATCAAAAACTTTCCTCCAAGGTCCATCTCCTAGCAGTGATATCTTACTAGAGGGTAAGTACCACAGGTTGCTACCAGATTCAGAGGCCAACTCTGTAATGGAAGATTCTACTCCCCTTTCCCTTTGATATGTTCATGTCTCTACTATTAGCAATATCATATGTTGCATCTTCCATCTCATCAAGTGATAAAAAAAGGCGTTGACTGATATCTACATTTGGTGAATACAGTTCTTTTGTAAATACATCCACAGACTTCAAAGGACATGACACATCAACAAGTGAGTGATGTCTCTTTTCTTCTGTGGATTCTTCTTTTCCTTCAACAGTTATAGAATTGCATCAAACATGGACAAGTGCTCTGACAGGGTCAACTGTAATCATGTTAAGTTAGCTTGACATTTCTCTCACAAGATTTTTCAGTCACACGGGACTTGTGGTAACCTCATTACTCATTTCAGTAATCTGGACACTGTCTCGTATTTTAGGTTGCGTCAGCTTTAGTTTCACTTCAGAAAGGAGTCTGACCCCTCTTTATTAAAGGGTATGCTACTAGGGTATTGTTGCGGTAGCCTTAGTGGCCCTTTTCCTTGTTGCGATTGCCTTAGTAGGCCTTACTTATTGCTATTGTTAGGGTATTGCTGCTAGAGTAGTAGGCCTTCCTTATTACTTTTGTTACGGTATTTCCCCCTTACTATGAAAACCTTAGTAGACCTTTCCCTTGTTGTTGTTAGGGTATTCTGCGATGGTTTTTAGAGGCCTGCGACCACTTTAATGGGAGGGTTAACATAGGTTTAACTAGATCTGACCCCCTTTAATTTTACCACAGAGATGAGGAGGGGTCAGCCTTCTTCATTTATGCCACAAGAACCTTTCTTCTGGGCCGCGATAGCCTTAGAGGCCTACAGCTAGCTTCTTTTCTACCACATAAATTTAATTTAGGTTAGACCTTTTTCTCTTCATATCTACAACATAATTTTGGTTGCCCTTTACCTTCAACTTTCATGTGCAATGATCTTCTTCAAGACTTCTCTGATACCATGTTAGATTTTCAATGAGCTATGGCTCATGCATTCTCTTCAAATTTTATGTTTAACTATTACTTGAACCATAACTACTGCAACAAACCAAGATCGCAAGAAGAATAACCATGCACAAGAACACAATAAGTATCCTAGGAAACCCTTCTCAACAAGGGAAGAAAACCCATCCAATCCTTTGCTATATTCCTTAAGAGAAAGACCTCCCACACCATCACCAAATATAGCACACAAGAGGGTGCTGCAATTCTCATAATTTCAGACCACAACAACTTCTGAAATCATGAGATGACACAATGTTAAGTGTGTTTCCTCAATGGGGATTCATCTTTATTTATACAGACTTGTCACATCAAATGATGTGTCTATTGGCACAATAGGTCCGACATCAATAACTCAAAATATAATTAATAACTACCATATTAATTATCTTTTATATTAATCATATTTTATATTAATTATCTTTTACATTAAGGTGGGGTCGTATTGTACCCTTTACATAATCAATAGGGTTACAGCTAAGTCAGACTCTTGAACAATATAACAAGGGATATCATACACCCATTAGTGCTCAACCACTAGGGGCACATCCATATGTGCTTAGCCACATGGATGTATCTCTATCTCACCGCGTCTCACAGGAGAACCACACTCACTAGTGCTCAACCAATAGGATCATGTTCACTTGTGCTCATCCACAAGCATGTCCAACTCAACAGATCTTCTTTCCCATTGCATTACACATGAGAGTCATCTGGAGTTCATCATCTCAACTCTCTACTCAGAGGAGACTAATACATCGTCTTCATCTCTGTCTCATAACGATGCACCCAACGCATGGGAATTCACACCTTCACCTTTTTCTCAGCCACGTGCACGTCCACCTCAATATATCTCCTTTCTCACTGTGTTACACAGGAGAATTATCTAGAGTTCTTCTCAACTCTCTGTAAGGATGCAACCATCACTATGTTCCAGCTCTGTCTCAGATAGGAACCATGCACCCAACTCAGGGGCTCTCTCTCATGTCTATGTCCTGGAGGATGTCTCATGCAGTTGTAATCATCAACAAAAGGAATCTAAGCCATAAGTTTATCAAGCTCGTTGAATAAATTTCGCTAGGGTTTCTAGCAGGTGCAGTTACTGGAGCACTGCTGCTAGGGTTACTAGCAGGTGCAGTTGCAGAAACCCTAAAACTCTTTCCTAGCACCTTAGGATGGAATACCTTACTCAAGGAGAAAATATTCTAGTGTGCCCTAGTCCAACACACCTCTTGGCACTCTCAGAAGGAAAAAATGTCAAGTTTGAGATTTTGGGTCAAATCTTGACCAGTTATCAGTCAACAAAAATCATGAATACAGATCATCTACACTATTCAACGCTCACATGAACTCTTGAAGATGACATGTGGATAATAGACAGTGGATATTCTAAGCATATGAAAAGATACCAAGCCAGACTCTCTAATCTAAATGAAAAGAAGACATCCTACAAGGTAGAACTTGGAGATAAAAACACCTATCCAGTCGAAGGAATTGGTTAAGCCTCCGTCAAATTGAAAACAAGTAACAATGTTCATTTGAGCAATGTATTATATGTACCTAGTTTAGAAAAGAATCTTCTATCCATATCTTGCCTAGAAGACAAATGAAACAAAATAGCCTTGTAAATGGAAAAGTATTATCTTGGTCTAGAGACTCCAACATAGAGAATGCTAGAGTTATTGGAACCCATGAAAGAAGACTGTACAGACTACTAGAAAGTAATGATGAAGCTCTTGTACATGATGAAGTCAATCCCAATGAACTTTGGCATAGAAGATATGCTCATATCAACTATCAAGCATTACCTTTCCTCAAAAATATGGCTGAAGGAATACTAGAACTACAATCTACACATGAAGGAATTTGCAAAGGATGTGCTCTTGGTAAGAATGTTAAGAAACCATTCTCAAGTAGCAATAATAGATCTAAGGAAATCCTAGATCTAATACATTCAGATGTTTGCGGTCTGATGCCAATCAAATCTCTAGGAGGTTCTCTTTACTATGTAATCTTCATAGATGATTACTCAAGAAAGACTTGGTTATATCTCTTGAAGACAAAGGACGAAGTTTTCAGCAAGTTTCAGGAATTCAAAGCAGGATAGAGAACCTCACAAACAAGAAAATAAAGAACTTGGGAACAAATAATGGAGGAGAATATACATCCAAGGAATTTGTTGCCTTTTACAAATCGACAGGGGTTAGGAGGGAGCTAATTTTTCCTCATAATCCTCAAAAAAATGGTGTAGTAGAAAGGAAGAACACATCTATTGAAGAAATTGTGAAAGCACTAATGAACGATCAAGGTTTATCTATGTATTTGTGGGGAGAAGCATCCATGACAATAATATATGTCCAGAACATAAGTCCCCACCGCATATTGAAGGATATGACTTCAGAAGAGGCCTTCTCAAGAAATAAACCTAATGTGGAATACTTAAGAATATTTGGATGCCTTGTTTACATTCACATCCCCAAGGATAAAAGGAAGAAATTAGAACCCTTGGGAAATAATGGCATATTCGTGGGATACAGTGAATCATCCAAGGCCTACAAAATCTATATCCTGGAACAACATAAGGTTGAAGTCAGTAGAGACGTAACCTTCAATGAAAAGATGGATTTCAAGAAATCCATAGAAGAAAATATAGAAGAAGAAGAGTATGAAGAGCCTAAAGAAGAAATCACATGTCTTCCGGAAAGTCAGAATGAAGAAACATAATAACTTGATCATCTGATGCAACCATGTGAAACTATTGAATCAAACACTGTACCCAAAACCAAGAAACGTCCAGATTGGCTTGAAGTTACTCTACAAGAAGCAAAGAGACTCAAATCCCCAAGTGGCACCTTCAGAAAAAGCAAAAAGCCCAAAATATTCTCCAACTATGCAACATGTATGACAAAGATTCTAAATGAAGAACCCACCACATTTGAAGAGGCAGCTTAGAAGAAACAATGGAAATAAGACATGACAGAAAAAGACCAGTCCATCATGAAAAATGATGTATGGGAAATTGTACTTAGACCCAAAGAAAAATCAGTAGTAACTTCAAAATGGGTCTATAAGATCAAACATGCATCAGATGGAAGTGTGGAAAAATCCAAAGCAAGGTTCGTAGCTAGAGTGTTTTCCTAGAAGGAGGGAGAAGACTTTGACGAGACATTTTCTTCTGTTGCTAGATATACTTCTATTAGAGCCATTAAGTCTCTTGTTGCTTCCATGGGATGGAGTTTACATCAGATGGATGTAAATACAACTTTCCTCAATGGAGCAATCAAAGAAGAAGTATACAATGAACAACCTCAAGGATTTGTAGTACACTCCAGAGACACTCATGTTTGTAGACTAAATAATGTCTTGTATGGACTCAAGCAAGCTCCAAGAGCTTGGTATGCCAGAATAGACAACTACTTAATAAGACTTGGCTTCTCCAAGAGTCATTCAGATCCAAATCTTTACTACAAAGTCGTGAAAAATGCACTTGTGATTCTACTACTATATGTCGACAATTTATTCTTGACATGTGAAGAGTCTCTCATCATCCAATGTAAGAAGGAACTAGCTTCTGAATTCGATATGAAAGATCTTGGTCTCATGAATTATTACTTGGGACTAGAAGTACGTCAAAAGTGTGGTGAAGTATTCCTTAGACAAGGAAAGTATGTAGTGAAGAATCTTCAGAAGCTTGGAATGATGGATTGCAAATCCATGGACACTCCTATGACCATAGATACAAGGAAAGTAAGAGACTTAGATTCTGATCCAGTAGACTCGTCCCTATATCAACAATTGATTGGGTCATTGGTGTATTTAGTGAATACTCGACCATATATTTTCTTTGCTGTAAACACCCTAATCCAATTTAAGGTGGAACCCCGACATGAGCATTGGACAGTTGCAAAGCATGTTCTAAGATATATTCATGGGATGCTAAACTATGGCATAAGATATACCACATCCAATGAAAAACAACTTCATGGGTTCACATATTCAGATTGGGCAGAAAGTGCAGAAGACATAAGGAGTACTTTAGGGATGTGCTTCAGCTTGGGCTCCGCTATGATATCTTGGGGCAATAAGAAACAAAAATCTATTGCACTCAGCACAACATAAGCATACTATATCGTAGCATGTGAGGCATGTACATAAGCAGTATGGCTAAGAAAGCTAATTTCTGGATTATTTGATCAGGTTCCAGATTCAACCATAATATACTGTGACAATCAAAGTTGTATAAGGCTATCCAAACACCTAGTGTTTCATGAACGGTCGAAACACATTGAGATCAAATACTACTTTATTCAAGATAAAGTCCATGAAGGAGAAGTGAAGCTCCAGTATATCCCCACAGATGAGCAAACAACAAATATTTTGACAAAGCCTCTGTCCAGGATAAAGTTTGCATACTTACAAGACAAGTTGGGATTGTGAAAATAACTCCCTTAGCTGAAAGGGAAGAGATAGCTCTCCAGGTTGGGAAGGAGCACTGATACATCATTGATTTATGGACAATCATTTTCCATCTTCGAAAATGGTACAGGATGGGTAGTTCCTTTCCAATTCAGAAAGTGATTTGAGATTTCTAATGGACAGGAATTTTCTAGTTCGGAAAATGGTCTAGATCGGACAGTCATTTTCGTAATGAAAATGGTTCTATAGATGATGATGTACCATAGACAATGATTCCCCTTGTGGCCAGTGTGGGGGAATGGTCTAGGACAATAATTCTTCTTGGCAGTCACTCTCAGTAGTGGTCAAGTAGAATGGCCCACCTCGTCGGGCAGTCATTCTTTCGAAGTTCACGATTGTGAGTAGTTTCGAAGAATGGTCTGTTTTGGAGGTTGGTGTAGGACAATCATTCCCTAGGGAAGACTCATTCTGTCTAGGTTGCACTATGTTTAGTGCTGGAGGAATGGCCCAGTTAGGTGAATGGTCCAGGTTCAACAATCAGGGATAGACATTCCTCAGGGAAGACTCATTCTCTCAAGGTTGCACTATGTTGAGTGCCGGAGGAATGGCCCAGTTAGGTGAATGGTCCAGGCTCATAAATCAGGGACAATTATTCTTCCATGCCTGGGAAGAATAGTCCAAATAGCCCATGGCTGATGCTTTTACTGTATGAGGGCAGAGGTTCTTCCATATCTCATAAGTGTGAGTGGAAGAATGGCCTAGATGACTCAGTTTATATCATGATATTGTTTTTATGCAAGTTGATATCAAATGATATGATTGCTACGGAGATTGTATGTCTGTGGATAGTAGATGTATGCTACTGTGGTGTATGTGTTCCACTGGTTGCGACTATGTGTCATTGATTAAGTAGTCGTGTGCTACTTAGTGTGGTTGTGTACCACTGGATAGTAGTTATGTACTATTATGGATAGACACAATTGTGTTCTATCAAATGACATTGTACTAATTGTCATGGAGATTATTTAGTTGGATAATATTGAAGGTGCTCGTGATTTGATCATGAGATAGCATGTGTGGCTATGATGATGCTACCAGTTGAATGGTTTGTTTGTGCTCAAGACCATTACCTATTATACCTCCCTAACTAGGAGGGAGTGTTGATATTATGGTAGATGTGGGAGGTATTAACCTCCATTTGTGAACTTTGATGAGATTATAATATTCTGGAAGCATGAAAAGACTTGGACATAACCCTAGAAGTAAAGTTGGCTAAAGAGAATAATCTATATTAACTCTTTAGCACCCAGAAAGAGAAGTTGGCCCAGACAACCTAGTAAAAGAAGTATAAATACAAGACACTAGTTCTCATTTGAGACAGATATATTGAAACTGCAAAAATCCACTTGTGCATAAATCTAGTAGTGTGCAAGTCTGGGGAGTAGTTGCAGCTGCAGTTCCTGCAATTTGTATTTTCAGTTTTTCTGGGTTGGACTTTCTTATCAGTCTTGTTTATCTTTGCTTGGTGCATTAGCCTCGGTTGGCTATTGATTTGCTATCGTAATTCTTCTCTCTGTCAAGGTCAAGGTGCTCGGGGGTGGCATTAGTGCCTATGGTTGGGTGACAATATTGCTATATTTTCTATGGTTAAACGAGCACACCCACTTTTCTAACACAAATGACACGAGAAAGTATTGAAATCCCCTTTAATTCTTGGGAGTTGGTCATGATATGTTGCCTGGTAGAGGAGGAACTTCCTCCTCTGATGTCAGATTGCTGCAAGAACTCTGTGGACCCCAACGTGGAAGACCCAGAGATCAAATGGGGAAAATTATGGAATGCGGAGGAAATTTATGAACCACCCAGCATGGATTTACACACAAACATGCCAATGCAATTGGCTCTGGACAACCACGACCCACCCAAATCATTCAGGCTCATGGAGGAACATTTGGCCATCATTTTCGAGATGAGAAGGAACCTGACCGAGTAGCTGCACAACCAGAACATCCTCAGCAAGTGCATGGATCTTATGTTTGATTTCTTATCAAGCGAGCCTACAAAGAGTCATTGTCTGACATTCTTCCATCCATATGCCTTCACAGTTCGCTAGGAAGAGAGCTCAAGTTCGCCTCATGTCTAGCTTTTTTACTGTTAATTTTTTTTATCTTAGTTGTTATGTTTTTTGTTGCCATGAAACTCTGGTGCACTAGTTGGTCAATGATCAATGTCGAACGCCTGTTTTGGTTTCCATGCATGTCACAAAACATGTGAAAAGCTACTATGGTTTTAGACATGTGTCACTTTCTAGTCTATGCACAGTGCCAACCACATGTTCCGGTTTCCACACCTGTGGCCGAACAAATGGCAAGTCTTGATGTACTCTTAGACATGTGTCACTTTTTAATGACATAAGATAATACAATCTCTTTTTATTTACAAAAAAATAAAATATTATTCAGTTTTGCTTCCTAAAACATTTATTATAAAATCATTAATAATTCATTAATTTAAGATCATTTAATAATCATTAATATTAAGATTTAATGTAATTATTACATTAATCATTAATATCAAGTCATTAATAATTTAATTCATTAGTATAATCATTAACATGAAAAATCAAAACCTTAATGTAACGTCGCTCCTTAATTATCAAGAGAAGGTAAGCCCAATGAATGGATCAAATAAAGTAAGAAAACCAAAATGTAAATAAACTTTTGATTAAAATGGTCATAGGCTATCTAATGGCGCAATAAAGTTTTTTCATCATTTTAAGCATACATTAAGCACTATATCACTTCGAATTTAAAAATAAAACCAAGACCTTTTGTGAGTTCGCGAATTCCATAGCATATATATATTTTATCATATAATTCTTTTTCCCAACTACTTGAGGAAATCTAGGTAGATGAACTAAATGAACTATTATCAAATCAAATTTAATAATAATCCAAGTAACTTAATGTATGTTGATTTATATTACAACTAAATACATCAATCTTAACATAATAAATCAACAGGAATTATTGTCTACATCAAGATATAGTCGTGAGAGTGCCTTTTAAATTCACTTCTTGTTAAACTTATGTAAAATGAAGGTAAAAACAATTAGTTCGTATCCCACCCAACTACGGGACACTATTACTACTAAACAAGGTTTTCAGTTTTCGTGTGGACATCAATGGTGAAACGATTTTTCACCATTCGAATCACTTCAGGGAGTTTTGGCTATTCACTTGTAGGTGTTTAAGATATCAAAATCTCAACATTCATTATAATATGCAGAACAAAATTCAATCAATTAAAGGTTCAAATCACTTGTTAATATTGACTATAAATATAATCATAGGAAACTAGTTTTCCTTCATTCAGATTTATATATTATACAAGAATATACAACTTCCAACATACTTTGTAATAAGCAAGTTTCAAGTCGCTTCTATATCACAACGAATTATGGATTTAATAAAGATCAAAATATTATGCAAATATTATGCTACATTTCCAGAGTACTCATTATTCAGATTGCACTTTATTCATAATACACAATTAATCTTCAAATACATATTAAATAACTAAAAATAAAGTACTATGACTAGTTAAACAATTGATGTTGATGATGATCTACTATTTGAAATCTAGTGCTATGTTTTTTTGAAATTGGAGATCGTGTTCTACTTCCTTTGTCCTCTCTTGCTTACTAAACAAAGCGACTTCACCCGTACCTCCCAATCAACGTTAGAGGTGCTCCTCTTCTCCCTTAGCCCCTTGAGTCGCAAAGGGGCCACACACAAAAAATCTAGATCTCAACTAGCACAAGTTTGCCCTCGCAAGGAGAGGCTTCCACCTCTGGCATAAGCTTGTAGTGCAACTCACACAAATAAACTTAGTCAATAGAAATTTTAACAACATTTCATTCATTCGACAATAGGTACCTCTTCTTCTTCTTTTCCTTTCTTTTATATTTTTTTTTTATTTGACACTTGTCTTTTCATGCAATATTATCTAATTTTTAATAATTAATTTAAATATTATTCACCCTCAACACATGTCACACTTTCCCCAAGGTGCACATGTTTAATTCTTTTTAATTTAAATAATTATGGATTTTCCCTCACACTCCTCAATTAGTTCCTAGATTTTCTTTTAGTTGTCTCTTAGTTTCTCAATTCCTCTTTTATTGTGTCCACTACCTAATTTACAGTTGGAGTTTGATTATGACTCTTCTCTTAGTTAAGATTTAGAGGTTGATTGACTTAGGATACTAACTCTATGTTGATAACCCATTCTCTCATGAATATATATTTTTTTAATTAAAATTTATTTTTATTAATTTCATACACACATTGTGCACATGTATTAATTTATTTTCCATTCTCTAGATTTTAATTAGACTAATATCCCTTAGACCCATTTCTACTCTTTCTAGAATTTAATTAGGCATAACAATTAAACATAGATTTTATTATGTTCCTTTTCATAATTTAATACAAAATTGTATAAATTCATCTCTCTTTTCTATTAGTTATAAACAACTATTGTATTCTCTACTCTAACACAATCTAAGTATTCATTTTATTTTCTAAAGTCTTCTAGATTTTTATTGACTCAAAAATTTATTCATGCGGCGTGCCCTTCAAAACGCACATTTGTGCTCCAAGGGTTCCACTCACCATTGACTTAGTTTGGAAATTGTCAGACACTTGGAGTCAACACTTCATTTTTCGACCTTGTGTGAGACTAAGGGATTATTGAGGAATAATGAATATGCCTTATTGTGCGCCCCTTAGAAATCCTCATGAGCGACTGTCTCAGTCTGCCCTCAAGGCATCGTGCACCTCTCGGAACAAGGTAATCGTTAACCTTCAGTTTGGTTCACAATGAGAGTGCTAGTAGGTTGTGACATGAACGTTTCCACACATCTCCTTCATCCATTTGATATCTGTGTACTCTACTACATATGTGACTCAGATTAGAAAGCATCATCGTGCCTGCATCCACTGACAAAGATAATATTAATAACTCATATACATGAAATACATAACTGAATCATCATCATTACAGATGCGTAATTAAAAGAAGTACTCATAATCAAGGTCAATAGTCCACTCCCTGACTCAATCTGGAGTCCAAATAAGTTTGTCAATGCCATCAACATCCTCATCATGCCACACTTCCTGTACACTCAGGAAACCTCATCAGAATACTTATCAATGCTATACATCAATATAAATAACATATCAATTTCAATAGTCAATCATAACATAAACATATAAACCAAACTCATAATCATAATGTACCATGTTTTAAACCGGATCACTTACACACAAGTGTCCTCAAAGAATAAGTCAATCTATGAATATGATCTGTGGAATTAGATATTGAACTTCCCCTCTAATATAATCATAGCCTCTCTCATACTCTCAATATCTATTCTTAAACCTTTACATTATTTTTTGATAGAATATTTACATATCTTGAGTATAAACATATAAACATATAAAACAAACTAATAATCATAATGTACCATGTTTTAAATCGGATCACTTGCTCGCAAGTGTGTTCAAAGAATAAGTCAATGTATGAATATGATCATTAGAACTGGATATTACACTTCCCCTCTGATAAAATCATAGCCTCTCTCATATTCTCAATATATATCCTTAGACCTTTACATTCTTTTTCAAAATAATATTTACATATCTTGAGTATATCATGGAAAACCTACCTCATGGAATATAGAAAACATAATTACTGAAAACACATGCCTAGCCATTCATTAGTTGAGACTTAGCCTTAAGCTCTGCACCAAGAATTCATACAAGATATTTACATCATTTACAAACATGGTCATATATTTAAGCTCACATGGCTCAACTCTCGCCATTATACCCATTTATTTACAGTTAAATCCAAACCATCCAAAGAGTCAAAACCAAATATTACAAAAGTTTTACTCCTTTAACAATTATAATAACCATGTTAATATTAATAATCAAAATAATCACTTTAATATGTTCCATTATATACATTTACAATATGATGATTTTTCCTTACAATATTTTTTTTTTTGCATTGAAAAGTAGCCAGGTGCATTTACAATTCAAGTCAAATAGATGTGTCATATATACAACGCTAATAAACTGAGTCTATAAAAAAATCATTGAACATAATAATAATAATAATAAATCAACTTAAACTCATCTTAACCTCGATCTTTTAAACATCCATAGGTTTGTGTTAGGTAGCTAGAGAGGTAGTAGTGGGGACTTAGAGGGCCCATAGTGATAATAGTGGAGGCCATTCAATGTAAGGTGAACTAGGTCCATTATATTATTAAATAAGGCCCACTATGGTAGTTAGATATAATAAATGCGTAGTTAGATATAATAAATGTAAGAGGACTTCTTAGAAGGTTCTACTTTTAGAAGATTCCTCCTCTAGAATGTTCTTAGGTGATGGTAGCACTATATAAAGAGGTTCAAGCAATATAGTGAGATATGAAGATAAGTATTGTATTAGGAGCTGTAGCTCAATAGGAGGATGCCCCCTCGAAGAAGCAAGTGAATAGGAGAGGATCCCTTCCATAAAATGATCCATTGTATGGTGTTTCCCTACTTCAAGGGTTTTGGATATTTCTGATGTTCATTGTTAAGGTGAATGGTTTATGGTTTATTCTTGGTTATTTCTGAAGTATATTTGCAGATCTGGTATAGGTACTTAACAAGTATAGGTAGTTAGATATAATAAATGGGTAGTTACATATAATAAATGTAAGAGGACTTCTTAGAAGGTTCTACTTCTAGAAGATTCCTCCTATAGAATGTTCTTAGGTGATGGTAGCACTATATAAAGAGGTTCAAGCAATATAATGGGATACGAAGAGAAGTATTGTATTAGGAGTTGTAGCTCAAAAGGAGGATTCCCCCTCGAAGATGCAAGTGAATAGGAGGATCCCTTCCATAACAAGATCCATTATATGGTGTTTCTCTACCTCAAAGGTTTTTGATATTTCTGGTGTTCATTGTTAAGGTGAATGGTTTATGGTTTATTCTTGGTTATTTCTGAAGTATATTTGTAGATCTGGTATAGGTACTTAATAGTTTGTGATTTCTTTTCTTTTTTATCTCTCTTGATGCTTAATAAATATTCAAGTAATCACTTTAATATATTCAAATCATTAAAATACTTTTAACAA
>JZKD02S0492620.1:160452-176492 GCA_000966675.3 Picea glauca
GTGACAAATATTTTGAAATTGAGATATAATTTGGGTATAGGTTGGACAATCTAAGAGAAAGTATTTTTTATCTTCAACCTTCTTAGTGTCACAAAGGTGACACACTATTTCATCCCATGGAATTTTAGGAATTGACCAGCACCCAGTTTCACTATGGAGCTCATCGGAATTTGTTTTTGTCTTATCAATGCTTATTTTTTTCTTTACACTTATCAAAATAGAGAGATAATTTTGATCTTATAGATTAGGGTTGATTACATCCTTATAATACCTTAATTTTCTTTTTTCCTTTAACTCTTTGTCACACCACATTTTCTCCTTAAATTTTGATTTAATGATATTTTTAATAGTATCCTCATTATGCAAAATGGTATCTTTCAAGATTCCTCAATGGCTTAGCCAAGACTAGGCATATTTATTCCATCCTCGCTTGAGTCGAACTTGGTTACGACTGTATATTTTAACCTTGTACAATATTTTAGTTCAAACATATTTTCAATAAAAGAACACAAAAGATACAATGACAAATACACACATTACACAGAGACTTTTCCCCTATAAAACAAAACCGGGAAAACCAACATACTCTGTATTCATTCATAGTGATACATTGTTTACAATACAATATACATATAGGAGTTAGCGGCATCCAAAACCCTAACCCAATGACCTAGATTAGTCAACAACCCTAATTACTTAATCGGAAATAGAAAACCATCGACAAAAACCATGTCCGAAAAATATCCCAACAATGGACACGAAAATAGAGGCAACATGAAAAACAAGAAAAAAATGTGACACACTTCCTTAGGAAAAACAAATTCTCAGGGGCACTACCCTCGAAACCCTACGCGCCCGAAAAAATGTAACAAACACTAGATATATTCGTGCAAATAATATAACATATACCCAACATTCTCCCACTTGTTGTTTTCTTTGCATACAGGGGGTTACAGGGTTACATAGTCAACAATCCAAGGAAACAATGCCCATAGATCCTCTACACCAAGAGAACTTTTCAGTGCTCACAAATTTTGTTAATGAATCTGCAACATTCTTCAAAGTGTCCACCTTCATCATCAACACTTTATTTTCTTCAACCATGTCTCTCAAAATGATCTGAACCCGGGAGCGATAAGTTTCCAATAATTGGTTGTTCTGTCACTCCTTCAAAAGGGTCAGTAATAGATCGTTTTACTTGAGCGATTTGCAATAAAATGTAAATTTGAAGTCTTATGTGCTTGAATTCGAAGTGAATGAAAACCTCTTTAGTCTTCCTTATGTGAAATATGTCATGCTTGCCTTTAAGATCCTATGTGCGGAAATTCATGGAAAAAAAACAACATAAAAACATAATACACATAATGGATAAGACACTTCACTTGATAACAGAGTTCACCCTTGCAGTGGGCTACCTCTCTAGGTCATGCTCCAAATCTTGACTGCTTTATTCTTCTCGATGTAATAATTTCTCTCCTTTACAAGTTGTAAGGCCAAAGTCCCTCTTTGTTGATGGCAACAAGAGATCAGAATGTGATCAGGAATGTATCAGCTTCACAAGTTCTCATACTCATGAGGCATCCATGATGCTGACATGGACATCATTACCACATACTCAATACATAAAAAGATGAAGAACAAAATATGACCCCATCAACATGGAGCCATCAAAAGCCTTAGATCTGCTGCTCAGATCCAAAACATAAATATGCATCCCATACAAAAGATCTCGGAACCCACGAGAATCAGAATTGCTTCGTTGGCCACTTGTCATGCAAGTGCCACAATTTCTCTGTCACATATAATTGATTGATTTGATGTGAAAAAATATCATAAACAAATATATAGAAGGAATAAGTTGATCTTGCTGACTTGCTGCAGCTTCTCTCTATTCTTTCAGACCTATAACACGCACACTATGCTGCAACAATTAATGACAAAACAACATAATGAAAAACATGCTTACATTGGCTTCTCCAACACTTAGCTTGTTAATATGAAGCTCTGCTACAAAAATAGACATCATCATTGAATTCGCATCATCGAATTACCCAAAAATGACTGTCAAATCGTCTCCATCCGAGTCAGACACTTTCAAGGCCAAGAGACACCTCTGCCTCGGTTACTGTGCCATTGCATCGGCAATAAATGACTCATTCTGGAATTAAGATGCTGAATTTTTTCTCAAATCAGGAAACTAACAACACCACTGTGTTCATGGCATCATTTTACCTAAAAATTACTGTCTCCACGTCTCGATCAGAGTTGGGCACTTTCTGGACCCAAGAGGCACCCTCACTTCGATTTGCATGCCAAAATCCGTACAGTCAGTATGGATTCCATATAGGACATAAGGGTCGTATAGGCGCGCTCCACTCTCGTGCTCCATGCACTGGTGTGTGGCTCCGAATGCACACACTGCCTTGAACTCAGAATCAGAGGCCCCTTCGTATACGAATTCCGGGCAGTTATTTCATAAATGAATTTGTTGGCATATTGGTTTGCGGAACTAAATTAAGGCATACACTTTTGGGGAGGTTCTGGGGTTGAATCCCATGGACTTCTTATTTTACACATGTGCTATAACTGATTTTTGGCACGCTTGCTAAAACTGACGGAGGTTGGCTAGAATGGTGGAATGGATAATCAATAGCAAAATATGATAAATATGGAGGCGGTTGAGTTAAACCCCTAGGCGGGCAGAACCTTATGGTCATGTGGCTCAATACGTAACCAGGGGTTGGGCCGAAGGCCTAGCCCCTTTCTTTGGCACCCATCATACCTTTATACTTTAAAACATATATGCAACATATAACAAACAAGGAACATTGAGTGGTATCGTGGTCAGCATGTGAGTGTGGGGCCTTTGGGTTGTTGGAGGTCACAAGGTCGACTCTTGGGGATTCGAATAATCTTTTGCACATTCTAGCCATTGGAGGGGTGCCACGTGGCAGCCCATGACTGGGCCACGTGGCACCATATAACTGGTCCAGCAAAACTGCCACTTGTCACAATATGATTTGCCAATGAAGTTGACGTGTCAACGTGCCCATGTGTCTGCCATGCCATGTCATCTTGCCAACTCATCTGTGACACGTGTCACCCTTGTAGTGGTGCCACGTGTCACTTTGACTTTTTCCTGTTTGACCAAGTTTGACTGAACTTTGACCGCTTATAACTTTTGATCTGTAACTTCGTTTGACGAGTCGTTTACGTCGTTGGAAATCTTGTGACACGCTCTTCGAGATCATGTTGTTTTAATGAAGTTTTGGGAACTTTGAGTTTTGCCCTTTCTCTGCTTGTTGAGGCCATTCTTAGCCTCCTAGGATACTTCTGTGCATTCTGGGACTCTTCTGAAACTTCCTTGATGTTCCCTAGATCCATCCGGATCACACAAAGCGATATTGAATATCAATATTCTTTGTCTTTGAATGATAAGTTGTATTCTTCACCAGAAAAATTTCACTATGTCTGTCACAATCTATCCTTACAACGTGTTGTACCAACCCAATACGTGAACACAATATTTGTAACCATATTTCTTCCTTACTTGCATGAGTGGTTTCCATGTATTCATCTTATGTAGTTGAAAGTGCCACTACAACCTGTCTTTGCTCATCCAACTAATTGTTCCTCCAAACAACTTAAACACATACCTGCTTGTAGATCTCCTATGATCTAGATATCCATCTCAGTCTGCATCCACAAATCCATGTATGTCCAACACTCTAACCAATTATGGTCTTCCTTGGTAGCACAATCCATAGCTAGAAGTGCCACACAAATACCTGAAAACCCTTTTTATGGTTGTCCAATGCTCCTTCCCTGGTTTTGACATATACCTACTTAAAACTCCCACTGCATGTGCAATGTATGGTCTAGTACAGACCATTGCATACATCAAACTGCCAACTACACTCACATATGGAACATGAGACATGTCCCCCTCCTTTTCATCTGTCTCGGGACACTGATCCACAGATAACTTTATACCAACAGGAATAGGGACCTTGACAAGTTTACATTCATGCATATTAAACCTCTTCAATATTGTCTCGACATATTTTCTCCGATTTAACCATAGTTTCCTATTTTTCCGATTTCTTTTAATTTCCATGCCCAAAATGAAATTTGAAGCATCAATATCCTTCATGTCAAATTTAGAGGACAATTGATTTTTCACATCCTGGATAATCTCCTTGTTGTTTCCTATCAACAACATTTCATCCACATACAAGACCAAATAAATCAAATGATCACCAATTAATTTAAAATATACAAAGTGATCCTCTTTGCTTCTTGTGAAGCTAAGTCCCAGCATACAAGTATCAAATTTTTGATACCACATCCTTGGTGATTGTTTTAAACCATACAATGAGCTTTTCATCTTGCATACTAGCGCCTTCTTTCCCTTCACAACAAAGCCTTCTGGCTACTTCATATAGAATTATTCTTCCATATCCCCAGGTAGGAATAATGTCTTCACATCCATCTGTTCTACTTCAAAATCAAATGCATCAACAACAAATAACATAAAAATAATAGAATTTAACTTGTCAACAAGAGAAAAAATCTCACCAAAATAAATTCCCTCAACTTGGGAATAACCCTTTGCTACTAACCGAGCTTTGTATTTCTCCACTTTTCCTTCTGCATTCATATTCTTTTTAAATACCCATTTTTTGCCAATGAGATTTCTTCTAGTCGGAAACTCCACTAGATCCCAAGCCTCATTCTTATCCAAGGCTGCCATTTCTTTATCCATGGCCTTTTTCCAGAGCTTTCCATCCTCTTAATACACTACCTCCATGACAACTCTAGTATCATCATTAGTAATAGACAAAGCAAAATTTGAACGGAAATCCGATGGAGTATACCTTTCTGGTAACATTCTTTCTCAAACCGATCTCCTCAATATTAGAGTATGATGATCTTCATCTTCTGATTCTTGTTCTTCTGTAGATTCTGATTCATCATCCTTTAACTCAAATCTATTTTCTCTAGTTCTTCCTTACTTGGTAGGATGTCCTGTTTAACAACATCCTTCATTTCTATAAATACCACATCTCGGCTATACAAAACCTTCTTAGTTTTTGGGTTCCAAAGCTTATAACCTTTGAAACCATATTTGTACCCAATAAAGATACACTTTTCAACCTTCTTATCTAGCTTACTCATGTTTTCCTTTGGAACATGAACATAGGCCTCACAACCAAATACCTTGAGATGTGTGAGAGAAGGTTTATTACCAGTCCATACCTCTTGCGGAGTCTTATCATCCAACAATGATGGGGGTGATTTGTTAACCAGGTAACATGCAATACCTACTACCTTTGCCCATAATTCTTTCCCTAACCCAACAACACTGAGCATGCACCTTGCTTTTTCCATCAACGCCATATTCATCCTTTCTACAACTCCATTTTGCTGAGGTGTATATGGAGTAGTCTTATTCCTTACTATACCACACTTCTTATAGAATTCTTCAAATTCATTCCCACATAACTCTCCACCATTATCTGTCATCGACACCTTAATTCTTTTCTCTGTTTGATTCTCAACAACAACCTTAAAATATTTAAACTTGTCAAAGACTTTAGATTTATTCCTTAGGAAATATATCCAAGTATTCCTCGAGAGGTCATATATAAATGAGACATAGTACACAGAGTTTCCCAATGATGGAGCCAACACAGGTCCAAACACATCACTGTGAACTAGTTGTAAAATTCCTTCTGCCCTCATTGCACCAGAGGGGAATCCTACCTGATTATACTTCCCATATACACAATGTTCATAGAAATCAAAATCCATAGAGCAGTTAGACATACCTTCAACCATACCTTTACCGTGTAGTAGTCGAAGACCCTTCTCTCTGATATTCCCCAGTATTTGATGCCACATCTTAACCTTTTCTCTAGAGACTGTAGGAGTTCCTTCTTGTTCAACTCCAATATCAGGAACAATGGAACTATTACACCCATAACTAATAGTTCTTCCTTACAGCTCATACATAGTTCCAAACCGAACTCCTTTCAGCAACACCATTTCTCCTCGAACCATCCTGCAGGTTTCCTTTTCAAATATTGTTTTTACCTCTGCATCGTCCATTTTTCTTATAGAAATCAAATTTTTGTCCAATCCTACGATGTGCAGAATACCAGATAGTGTTCTAATCCTTCCATCTATGAGACTCAACTTGAATTTTGCTTGACCTATGATTATTTTTGTTGATTCATCACCTAGGAAAACATTACCTCCATCATACCTTTCATATTCACAAAACCACTCCATATGGGGATCCATATGAAAGGATTCACCTGAATCAACCAACCATGCTTCATGATCTGCATGTGTTCTTGAAGAAGCCAAGTACACATCCCCTCTTTCTTCCTTGGAGGTCTTTTCTTCTGTAGAAGGAGATTCTTCAGATCCCTTCTTTTTCTCATCTTTGTATATACACTGCTTCTCATAGTGCCCTTATTTTTCACATCTCTAGCATACCTTTACAAACTTTCCAAAAGACTTAGATCTTCCCTTAGACTTAGATATCCCACTTGAGGACTTAGATCTATTTCTTCCCTGGGAGAGTCCTCTTGCAAATAATGCATATGTGCTTTGTCCTTCCATGTTCTTGTATCTTGTTTCCTCCGACAACAAGGATGAGACCACTTCATCAAACTTCAAGGCAGGTTGTATTACTACTTATGGCCATGACCAGATTATCCCACGAGTCTGGTAAAGATCACAGTAAATAGATACACTTATCTTCATATGAAATTTTAATCTCAATAGACAATAACTGACTTACCACAGTATTGAAGGCGTTCAAATGCTCTGCCACCGAGTGCCCATCTCTCATCCTCAGGTTATACAACTTCTTTCTCAAGAATATTTTATTTACTAGGGACTTAGAATGATACAACTTCCCCAACTTATCCCATAAATATTTGGTTGTGGCTTCCTCTAACACATCCAGTAATACGAAATCTATGAGACACAGTTAAATTGTGCTCTTCGCCTTCCGATCCAACTTTTTCTAGTCATCTCCTGAAGTTCATGTAGGTGCAATACATCGATCCACAACGATCCACTAATATCTGTCCACCAATAGATATTCCATATTAAGCTTCCACAACTCAAAATGTTTCCCATTAAACTTCTCGATCTCCATTTTTGAACTGCTCGCCATTTCTTTTCACCTAAAAAATCAATACCACAGATCTACCACTGTACCAAGGCTTATCGCAGTCCCGATCCAAACCATTGACCACAAAGGCGTCCCCCTAAAGCCAACAAAGCTCTGATACCAAATGTAGATTTTAACCTTGTACAATATTTTACTGCAAACAAATTTTCAATAAAAGAACAAAAAAGATATAATGGAAAATACAAACATTACACAGAGATTTTCCCCTGGAAACCCAAACCG
Source organism: Picea glauca (assembly GCA_000966675.3). NCBI lineage: Eukaryota > Viridiplantae > Streptophyta > Pinopsida > Pinales > Pinaceae > Picea > Picea glauca. Next base: position 167,885 of record JZKD02S0492620.1, read on the forward strand.
GGAAAACCAACATATTATATATTCATTCATAGTGATACATTGTTTACAATACAATATACATATAGGATCCAACAAAATCCAAAACCCTAACCCAATGAACTGGATAAGTCAACAACCCTAATTCCTTAATTGAAAATAGAAAACCATCAGCAAAAACCATGTGCCGAAAAACCGCCCAACAATGAACACGAAAATCGAGGCAACATGAAAAAAAAGGAAAAAATATGACACGTTTCTTGAAGTTTTTTTTTATCAAGGACACTAGCCTCGAACCCCCTGCATGCCCGATGCAACGTAACAAACACTAGGGCTAGTCATGCAAATAATATAACACATACCCAACAATGACTAGATTTTGAAGCAATTTTAGGAAGCCTCTTGTCGTTGTTTAACATGTTCTTATACATCAGGTATCTATTCATAGCCCTACTCTCAATGGGTGAAAGGATTTCCTCTAAGAGGAGGATGGGATAGAGCATATTTCCTTTAATTTTGAGATTATAGGTTATAAAATTCTTTTGGATTTTCTCTATCTTTCTCCAGGATTCACGAGAGATAGTGCATCCCCAGACTTCACATCCATATAGAATAATAGGTGTAATGAGAGTCTCAAGGAGGAGTTTCGTCTTATCCCATATCCAAAGATCGACTGATTGACAATTTTTTCCAAGCCCATAATAAGTTTTCCATCCCCCAATAATCATTTTCTCAATGTTATAATTCCAGTTGAGCTTGTGGTGAATATTGATTCCAAGATATTTGTATGAATTCACTACCTCCAAGTTGTTTTTTCCATATACGAAGGTATCATAAGTGATCTTATTAGATTTAATGATAATGACCTTAGTCTTGCCAGTATTAATAGTCATACCCATATTGGAGTAAAACTCCTTGAGGATTCTTAGTTGTTTTCCAAGATCATGGAGAATCATTTCCATAGGAACGATATCACCACCATAAAGAAGAATATTGATGACTATACCAGTGAGAGAAAGGTCGACACAACCTACTTCTTCCAAAAAATCTTCTAACTTGTCAATGTATATGCAAAAAAGAGTAGGGGACAAGGGACAACCTTGCTTGACTCCAAAATTGCACTTAATATCTTTTGACCATCCCTAAGTGTTCTTAAACTTGGAAATAACATTCTCATATAGTCTTATTGTAGTATCTCTCAACTTGAAAGGCACTTTTATCTCTTCCAACCTATACCAAAGGTTCTTCCTAGGAACTGTATCAAAAACTTTTCTAAAGTCAACAAAACAACAAAAAAGATTTGTTTTAGTATTGCGGAAATCCGTTGCAATGATCCTAAAGGTAACAATATGGTCCATAGTTGAATAATATATCCTAAACTTGGCCTGGCCTTTAGCTCTTTTACCGTGACTTTTTCTATCCAAAGGATAATCTTCTTTTCCAAAATAATTCCATAAATCTTGGCAAAAACCAGGCTAATCATAATGGTCCTATAATTAGAGGGAATGTTTCTATCCCCATTTTTAAATATAGGAAAAATGAGGCTTTGTTTCTAGGGTTTAGGGAAGATCTTCTTAACTACTAAATTGAAGAGCTTATGCATGTGAGGGATGAGGATAGGCCCTCCAATTTTAAAATTTTCATCTTGATAGCCTTCAATGTCCTTAGCTTTCCCATTTGCAGGTCACTTAACTCTGAACTCTATGTCATCCAAAGAAAAAATTCATCCTTTGTAGGGACAATAGGAATGATGTCCATGGAATTAGGGAACTTGTAAAGACTTTTAAGGTAGGAATTCCAGTCCCTTAAGGGAATCATAATATTTTCTTTTGTATTGTGGATTAGAATTTGCCTCCAGAAATTCTTAGGATCACGTATAGATAGTTGGTAAAGTTGTTCTTTCCTTTTATTGATATAGTACCTTTTTTTCCTTTTAATTAGGGATTTCTATGTATTGATCTTATCAAGTTGGACTCGTTAGAAGCATCCCTAATGGATTTCCTAGCAATATTACATTCTTTATCATACCAAGGGTTGGTTGTTCTATTATTCTTTTTATAGTACACCTCGAAAGAGAACTTGTTAATAGAAGTGGAAAGGGTAGTTGTAAAATTATGATAGAGGTATTCAATGTTGTCCTTATAAGTTAGGAGATGTAATTCACTATTTAAATCCTTTAAGAAAAGGTCAACTTTACTTTTGTCAAAAAGCAGTTGTCTTTGACTATTAGAATTATCTTCAATGGCGCTCCTATGCAAGGAAAAGTTTAGAGTTAGGGTTAAAGGTCTATGATCAGAGTCGGGTTCATGGTCATTTAAAAGGTCAAAAGTTACTATTTGGTTGGAAACAAGGATATCATATATAACATCGTCTACGACACTACTACCGATTCCATGAATACAATTCATCTAGTTGGAGTTTTTCCACTTCATTACTCCATTGCCAATTATTAGGTCTTGAGAGATGAAAAGCTTGACTAGCTCAGTACCAAATAAATTCTCAGTTGGGTCTTCAAAGATTCTTTTGTAGCTATTAGCTAAAATAAGGTCCTCATCTAGCCATAAAGGATTATGGTCAGAATCATTGCTTAAAAGAGTAGCTTGGTTAGTTGCAGTCCTAACATTAAAGTCACCTAGAAGAATGATATTATCTTCATCTTTTAAACTATAAATATCTTCTTCTAAATGATTATAGGGACAATTTCTATCTAGATTGCTTTTGTTATAAAAAGTAGAATTAATAGGGAAAAAATAGAAAATTGCTATATACATATTCTTAGCATTGATGTCTGAAATTTCTATCCAAAAGTATTGATTAAGAGGCTCTATCTTATGAAGTTGAGTGTGAGGAGAAAGGTTTTTTTTAATATAACAATCTATGCCTCCTATCCTTTTTCGGTAGGACTTTTTGTTCCATGTCAACCACAAGACAAATCCTTCTATGTTAGGGAACTTATGCTCTTCATGATCCCACGTTTCAACGAAACAAATAATATCAACATCACTCGAGATCCAACTTATCGTAGGACCTTTACGCCATGGAAAACCACAACAATTCCAAAAAAGGATACCGACTATCCCAAATTCCAATTTATTATTATCCTTTTGGTCTCTATCCCTAATAATAACTTTTCAATTTCTAATTATTGCCCATTTTCCTTCTTTCCTGGCTTCTTTTACCTTTTGAACTACCTTCCTTAATTCACCTTGTCTTTGGGAATGAGGTCTTAATTTATAAATATTCCCGACCCTTTTAAGCTCAAATATTTACTGAGTATGCTATATTTATGGTCATTAAAACTTACTTTGACATGGATCAACCTATCTTTGTGATCAATTATTTTTCCCAGCCTCTTTGCTTCTATGAAGTAAGTTGTTTCAATTTGTGATTTATTTTTTAATTTTTTTTTTACTATTGCTAGCATATCCTCCTCTTGGTGTTCTTTTATACCAAAAATTATGAGGTTCAAGCCTCTTTTATTACATTCAATTAGCTTATTCAATTCCTCTTTGATGGGTTTGATATACAATTCTTTTTTAGACTATTGAGGGTCAAATTGTTGGTTAGTTTTTCTTCTAGCTCTTTAATCATATCTCTCAAGTTGTTATTTTCTTCAACCTCTCCTCCTTGGGTTGATTGTTTTTTTTTCCATTTCTTGAATTCTATCCTCCATTGTCCGCAATTGGCTCTTGAACCTTGACAATTTATCCTCCATAGTTTGATTCATATATTCAAAGAGTTTAATTTTCTTATCAAGAATTGCCTCTAGATCTATTTGGAGTTTTACTTCTCTTTCTTCACTCCTTTTTCCTAAAATAAATAACATTTTTTTTTTTTTTGGATTTTGACTTTAAAAGTGGAAAATATTTTTTTTAATTGATAGTTATAATAACTATTATCTCTAAAATAAACTATATATATATATAATTTTCATAGGTTACTAAATGTAACGACCTCCTCGTTACGACGACCCAACTCTAGTAACTAGTGCAATTTTTTTTTGTGTGTTTAAGGTGTGTGCGTGCGTGTAGGAAGGAACATACACACTTGACTCTACGTCACCACACGGAAATCAACATGACGCAACCACGATGATCACCACCAGAAGACAAGACGCACAACAAGTGGCTGCCAGCAATGAACGACCACTACGGAAAATGCAACCCGAAGGGACTCCGACAACTCCCAACCATCGCTAGGACAAAGCAATGTCCACGACTCAATAGCATCAATTTCGGATCCAATACTCCTTGTAATTTCCACTAGTTCACAAGTTGCCAAATCTACCCTAAACATAATGCATATCAGGTAATTGCCATCCCCTATTACCCATGACTGATTGTACTAGTTGAAGGTCATTGCTTTTTCCTATGTTAACGATTCGACAACATTTAACCACATTCCCACCATGTTATCATCAATACTTCTTTTTACTAACCTCGCAAATACATATGAATCATGTTTCATCTTGTGTGTTATCATAAAATAAAATTACCGAACTTGCCATCAATACAATTCAACATTCATTTATTTCCCTAACCTTGCCATATCATCACCTTTACATTACCCAATTATTTAATTAGAAATAAGAGTTTACCTTTTTCCTGCTAGAATAAAAATGACTCTATGATATTAACTCCATTAACCCTATCTTATCATTACCTTTACGTCTCAATATTCGAATAAAATAAGGAGTTTATACTGCAGGGTTAATGCTAACAAGGGGAACTACAATGATTAAATCCATGTAAAAAGCCATGTCGTTTTTTTTTTATAAACACTAATGCAATTAAATGCCAGTAATAAATAACATTGTTGTTACATAATCATTAGTAAAAACCAAATAAATATCAATTGAATAACAAATAAATAAATATCATTACAGTTAAGAATAAACAGGTTAACATTACATTACCCTAAGCCCACATTCAATATCACCACTACAATGATTAAATCCAGTTAAAAGCCATGTCGTTTTTCTATTAACAGTAATGTCGTTAAGTGCCAGTAATAAATAACATTCCTATTATTAACCAGAATTTACTTTTCTATTACAGTAACTTTTCTATTATATTAATATTCGACTAAATACAAGGTCCTACCTTTAAGTTACCATAACTTTTGTATTCTAATAACAATTCAATGGAACTACAAGGACATCACATTGTGGTACAAGCTGATGCCTGATAGAAATGGTGAGAATATGTGACCTAAATTGGTTTAAGGTTGATTTCAAATATTATAATATAACGACCATAACGCAATAAATTAACAAATGCCAGTTCTATTTAAATTGATGAATGCTCTGACAGATGCGCAACTCGAGAAGCTAGTGATTCATGGTGCTTCTTGGGATTCATACCACTGTCTTCAGGTTGACCAATTCTCAATTATGGAAACCTTCGCATCCATTGAAAAATAGTTTGCAACTTCGTGAACATGCGCTGGTAGTTTCAAGGTTTGTCTCATATTTTAAATGCTCGAGAATCTTTCATCTCACAAAACCGAGGTTTGGTTTTAAATGCTAGAGAATCCTTCAGCTCACATAACCGGGGTTTGATTCTCTCCGGCCCTCCCATTAAAGTGATATTGAAATTTCATGAACGTCTGAGAAAATGAGATAACTATTAAATAGAAAGCAGAAATACATGTCTAGATTTTCTTTCATCACTGCTTCCTGTCAAACACCTTGATTAACATAATAGTAAAGCACTTAACCATTTTCACCTCAAAAAGTTTAAAAGAAAGTAATTACAAGATAAAAATGATAAACATGAAAAGTAATTATAAGAAAGATAAGAATGATCAACACCAGTTCACCATTGTCAGGAGGTTAAAAAAAAACCGAGCTATAAACACCGCATTTTCTTAATGCAATAATTGCATGCTGGTAGCTACTTTGTCTCTAAGGTCCATTCAATTATCAGAGCTACCTAATTTCCACCTTCTTTCAGATATGAGAGCTAATTATAACAAATTCCCCTACCATAACGAGATCAAAATATCCTTATCGCTACTTTTATATTATTTACCAATACAATTAAAATAAACAGGTCCCTGCCTGTGCTTAAGGTAAAAACAGTATTCAATCACCCGACAACGGGCCTCAAAACACCGTTGAGATTGTCAGTGGCAGTTTAAAAGGCCTAATGATAGTGCACGAATTTCGATGGCTGAATTAATAACTGGAACGATTGGAGAGACCCCTTTCTGAATTAAATAAAAAATAGAATGAAGGAACATACCAATTACGGAAATAAATTAAACCTAAAATAAAGTTCAGAAATAAATCAAATAACACAAGGTTCAGTCCAAAAACGGAGATAAATTAAAAATAAATAGAGGTTCAGTGACGGATACGAACAGTAGTCAAACGAATCCATTGCAGACACCTGTTGAGTCCAGGATGGAATCGTGCATGCAACCAGGCAACTACCACGGGGAGGCGCTGTTGGGGACACGCAGGCGGGGAATGGAACCCCCCACCAACAAGCACCAGCTTATGCAGTCGCAGACTATGGATAAATCGCCTGGTCATTACGCCGGAGCATGAAAGACGATTGGGCCGATTACATAAAAGTGCCGACATACCAAAACCATGAAAAAGAAAATCGCATAAAACTTGGAACCAAGCCCGAATACATTTAATGGAAGAATGAACCCACAGAGAAAATGCACAATGAGAATAAAAACGCCCACTGAGACACAGACGCCCCTTCTGAAATACATCTCTCATGGAATAAAAACGCACTGACGACCAAGGCATAAAACACAATGACAGAGGCTTGTAAAACGAATGCCCACAAGAACCAATCAGGGAAACTCCCAGCGAAATTAAACCCCACACATACGATTGTAGGAGTGCCCACAAATCCAGAACGCCCACCACATGAAAAGAGAAACCCACCAAAAAAACATCCCTATAAATATATAAAAACACCCATCATCTGAAGGAAGAAATCCACAACAAAAGACTACCACTAGACATACAAAACGCCTAGCAGGTATATAAAATCGCCCAAGGTAAAAAGAGCAAGTCTACTGCAAGGAAAACACATCCAGGTGCATATAAAATGCAACGCATATGGAAGACAATGAAAAACGAATAGCTGGACCATAAACCACGAAAACGAAATAGCCATATACCCCAACCATTTACCAAACCCTAAAACTGAACTAATTATACAAACAAGAATCTTCAGAGTTTAAAGGACGAGGGAAATACATTTACATCCATCCAATCATAGACTCAGCAATGAATAACTAAGCACTCTACTCTACTAAGTATATGAGCATATCGTTGCCTTGTTGCTTGCCGCAATGAACTCCTGTGCTCCTCGCTGCTCCGTTGCCTTGCTGCTTGCTGACCGTAGAGGACTCACCGGTACCTCCCAGCCAAACGCTAGGTGTACTATGCTTCCCCCTCAGCCCCCCGAGCCACAAAGGGGCCACACACAATCCATACAGTATCCTAGTTTCCCAGCTCGCCTCCAAGGCTGAGCTACCACTCAAGTCAGCTGAGAAATCCCCAACTCCTACAAGCAATCAGTCTCGTTTGTCATTTTGGCAGCATCACAATACTCCATAGAAGATCCCCTTTCTTTCCCCCCATCTCTTTCTTTTATCCTCTTTTTTTGACCTAATCCCATTAGGTTTTTCCCAAAACCCTAAATCCCATTTCTTTTAAGTTTTTTTCCCCATTTTTATTTATTTATTTATTTCTTTTTATTTCCTTTTTGAAAACTCAAAAGGTGATTGCGCCTAAGCATCTTTTCATATTATTATATATATATATATATATTTAAATTCATAATATATATATATGTATTTTCTTTTAAACCCCCTTTAGTTAGCAAATTAATTTCCTCTTTTCAAATTTACAACCCCCTAATTGAATTAATTTATTAAATCTCTTTATTTTACCCTACACCCTTTATGAAGACTCACATTAGCTTAAGTGGGTTCCTTTTTTTGTTTTATTTTATTATTAGCACCTGTAGTGTTAATGCTAGCTAGTAGGACATGAAATTCTAATGTTATTTGAATTGCAGAGCTGTTGAGAGCTAGAATATAATGGCATTGTTATTAGGAGTTGGTTAAGTTTTGGTTATTATGTTAGGGCGAAGTAGTAGTACCTTCCTAAAAAGACAAATTATCGAGCTTATTACTGGGAATGAGGAAAGGCCTTATGTACGCAATTAAGTAAGGAAATACTTTAGGAATTTAATTAACGGAGGAATTGTTTTATGTATTTAATTAAGGAAGGAAACTCCTCAGATTAGGTGGAGGTTGCAAATCATCATAGGGGTAATGAATATTTAATGTATACTCTTGAATTATGTTTTTGTTTTACATAGGGCTCAAATTCTGAACTGGCGACGCCTAGTTAGGGGAATTGTTTTAAGGATTTATTCAGGTGTTGAGGTCTTAGGGATATTTAGGCTGACTCCTTTCTCCACATTCTTGCGACGTGCCCTTCAGGACGCACCACGTGCTCCAAGGGTGCCACTCACCTCTTTGAATTTCTTTTGTGCGACATGCCCTTCAGGATGCACCACGTGCTCCAAGGGTGCCACTCGCCAACTGAGTTTCTTTTGTGCGACGTGCCCTTCAGGATGCACCACGTGCTCCA
>JZKD02S0492620.1:183076-195466 GCA_000966675.3 Picea glauca
CAAAACCACAGAGAAGTTCCCCTCACTGAGACCTCAAAACCTCATAGAAGGATTATGGTTTCCAACACCCAAATAACCCAGAAAAGAGTATAGAAGTATTATTCCCGTACAAAACCACATAAAAGTAGTATTCTTCTAATAATTACAATAATATTTTTAATATTAATAATCAAATTAATCACTTTAATATGTATACATAGATACATATAGTAATATGATAAATCTTAGTATAGATATAATGTATATTTCTGAATTAAATCTGTGTGTGGAGTTTTGAAAAGTCAAAATTTTTGAGTGGACACTCCACCCATCATCAACTCTTATTCCCATGATGATGATAAATCTTCTTCATTATAATTATTTTAATATTAATAATTAGAATATTTATTTTATATATTTATTATGGATATTCACATAATAATTAATTTTTTTTTAGTTAAAGTGTAAATGTTTAAAATTAATTTACAATTTTACTTTTTAGTATTTTTAAATTTTATTAATTTTGTAACTAGACTTCCATTTCCTTTTTATTTTATTATTTTATAAATATTTAACACAATTTAAATCACTTGTTGATTTGTATATATTTTTTTGACAAAAACGGATAATGAATCTTTATTTAAAAAGGCAGTGACAAAGTCACTATAGCCATTGCAACCGGTTCAACTTCATGAGGCTCTACCTGACCTTGTTGATTACAACATCCTAAAACTTGTAAACCAAATAAAGCTTTAAACTCATTGTATGTGGTGGATTCTATACAAAATGTCGATATCACAGAGTTATTTGAAGAGGTCTTCCATGGCAATCCTTATAGGCCGAACTTCCTTGCAACTTACTTCTGGTGGAGGCCGTGCTGGATTTTCCAGTCCAGGATTAATTTTTCCAATTGGGTCTCTAGCTTGAGGACTCGGGTTTCAAGCTCCTCCTTTGGGTATTTGTGTTCTTTCCGAACTTGGTCCATTTCTTCTGCAACGAGCATGGCGATCCTTTGCCCTTCCTCAACATCGAATCCCTGAAGGATGATGTCTTGATTTTTCACAATCATTTTAATCCTCTTCATATCCTCCTCCATAGTCTTGAGTCTTTCCTCCATCGTCGACTTTCTCCTTGAGCTAGTCACCATGCTTGATTTCCAATGATTTCTGAGCCTCCTCTAATGGAGATTTTTCCTCTTAGTTTCCCCTCTTGGTCTCTCACCTTTCTACACAAGAGTTGGCCTAATTCCTTCAGGGCCTAAGTTTTTAACCATGGTCTCGATACCTTTCATATCGGGCCCGATTTTCAATTGAGTTTGATGGATCAAGACGCTCAGATCAACCTTACCTAGGTCCTGTTGTGACAGATATTTGTCCTTCTCTGAGCCTTCATATCCCAATTGATTACCTTTCTCCTAGTTTCTGCTGCATGTCTTGTCTTTGCGCGACATGTCTCTAGATTGGTTTGTCTTTCCTCCAATTGGCGTCTCCCTTTCTTCTTTGCTTTGTCAGCTATCATTCTTTCAAACTCAGGTTCTTTGTTGACCGACGGTAGCCCCCCCTTTCCTACTCGGGCCTTATGGGATTTCCAAACGAGATGAAATTCCATTGATTTTTATTTCCCCTTTGCTCAAGGTGGCACCTTTGTTTGATTCTTCATCTGCTTGTTCATTCAGATCATGAAGAACATGGAACATTTGAAAGGATCTCAACCTTTTCAGCAGGAGGTGAATTTTCTCCAGGATATGCTGGAGCTTTGTTTTCTTAACCCGGTTATGGAGAATCAGGGCTTGGATTATCAATTAGCCTGGTTCAACCCTTGCCAGAGAGCGACTGATTCTTCTTGGTTGTTGGAATCTACTCCTAGCCCCCAAGCATAAGATAGTTCTAGCTTTTCGTCTGGGGCCAAGAGGACTCCTCCTTCTGCTGCTACCTCAGGGTTCCATTTAGAAGTTCCTTCAAAGAAAAACATATGCTTCTTTCTTTGCCACTTCCACTCCTCAAATTCCTCCTCCTTTAGCCAGATTTCCCATTTTTCATGTCTTATTTCTATGCTTGGTTTCTCTAGTTGTTCCTTGAGATTGAAACTTTTGATCCACTACTCCTCTTCAACTTCTAGGCCTCTTGAATTCTTTACTTTGTTGAAGTAGGGGGAACTTTCTCCAAAGAGGGATTTTATCTTACTTGCCACTTATGCAGAGCTTCAAGTGATCTCCTTTAAAACCCTGTTGTTTCGCTCCAACCAGATTTTCCAAAGAATTAATTTTGATAGAGTTCTCCAGAGGATGTTGAGTTGGGATTTTTTCCTTACCCAAAATGGACAAAGAGATCTCCAGTTCTGAAGAAAAGCATTGGTCTCTTGGGGTAGATTGAATGTTCTCGATTTCAGACCTAGGGCCAGATTCCACACCTCTTTAGAAAATGGGAATTTCAGAAGCAAGTGGTCTGGTTTTTTTTCTTCTTGTATGCATAGGGGACATTTGGAGGGGCCTTCCCACCCTCTCCTCCTCATATTTTCTCCAGTTAATATGATTCTATGAGCCAAGGTCCACACAAGCATGTCTATATTCGGAATAGACTTGGAATTCAAAATGGATTTCCAAATTGTAGGGTCCAGTGGAACATGGGGAACTGTTGTGAAGATTTTATAGCCTGCTGTTGTTGTGTATTTTCTAGAAAGTGAGCCCCATCCCCTCTTGTTCTTTTTCCTTGATTTTATTAGGGATTTCCCTTGTAGGGATTCCATCAAAATGTTCCATTCCCCATCAATATCTAGATGTCTTTTGTTGACTTCCCACTTGATCCAGGTTTTGTCCTCATCGTCACTCCAAATCGAGATGTCCCACAAATTAACTAGGAATTGGGACCGCATCCAGGCTCTGAGTTGATCTGTTCTCAATCGAGCTTAATGGAGGGTCTCCCAACACTGAGTCATCCCATATGATGATATTCTTTCCATTTCCTGGTATCCAGGTAATATTGGGCTTGAAGAGTCTCATTGATTTTAGACATGAGTTGAATATTGGAGACCCTCTAATTGTTTTGCAGGCCGATCCAGGCATTTAGTTCTTTGTTCGTGGAAGTACTTCTTCCAGATTGCTTTTTTTCTCCAAGTGGACTTCCCCGAGACAAGATTCCAGAGAAGCTCAGCTTCGAGAGCAAGATTGTGAGCATTAATATCTCTTAGATGGAGGTCGCCTTCTAAAATTGGTTTGGTGACTTTCCACTAGTTTATTAGGTGAAGTTTCCTCCCATTTTTCTTTCCTCCCTCCCACAGGAACCGTCTAAAAAGGACGTTGATTTTATGAATCATGGTGGTAGGGGATAGCAACAATGAACTTTGGTAGATTAGGATGCTTGAAAAAACCACCTTTATGAGAACAACTTTACCTCCAATGTTTAACCATTTTCCTCCCCAAGAGTTAATTCTTCCTTTTAACTTGTCTATTAGAGGGAGCCACTGAGAAGCCTTTGGTTTGGTCTTGAAAATCAGAACTCCCAAATATTTAAAGGAGTCCCAATTAGTGAAACCTTCCATCCCTAAAACTCTTGATATCTCCAACATTTCCCTTGGAGAGGTGTTCCACCCATAGATCTTTCTTTTGGGAAAGCTTATTTCGCTTCTTGAGATCTCGTTATAAGTGTCCAATTCTGTTTTAAATTTTCTGGTTGTTTGCACGCTTGTTCCTCCTATAAGTAGTGTATCATCCGTGAATTGGGCATGGTTAATGTCTTTTACCCCTAGGGCTATTCTCAGGCTGAGGAGATTGTTATGTTGCTAGCCATAATCTAGTTGAAACCTTAGCACAAAGGCTTGTATAGCATAGAGAAGCGGGGAGAGGGGGAAACCTTGCCTGAGGCCCCTGGATGCTTGAAAGACCTTTGTTGCTCGACCATTTACTAGGGGGGGAATCCAGGGGAATCTAATGCAGGATTTTATCCAACTTATAAATGATGGAGAAAAACTGAAGTTTTCCATGAATTTAAATAGGAAATTATGTCTAACTCTGTCAAAATCATTTGCAAGGTCGATCTTTATAATAATACCTTTGTCTTTTCTTTGAGTGCTTGAGTGCAACACTTCTTGAACTAGAATGATGTTATCCACTATTTTCCTTCCTTTGATTATCCGACCCTGATTTTCTAGAATGATGGCATGAACGAATGTTTTTAGCCTATTGGCTATTATTTTTGTGATTAACTTGTATCCCGTGTTGCATAGAGAAATTGGCTGGAATATTCCAAAGCTTATCGCTACCTTTTATTTTGGAATTAATGCTAATAAGGAAGAGTTTGTTCCCCCTCCTATTTTGCTGCATCTCTGAGACTTCAGAATCATTTTTAGTAGGTCTGATTTTATTATTTCTTAGAAATTTTGGTAGAATCCGGCCATGAAGCCATCGAGGCTCGAACCTTTATCCAGGTTCATCTGATCCAGGGCCTCTTTTATTTCTTGCATCTTGACTTGTGCTAAAAGATTTACATTGGTAGCTTCATGGATAGAGATTAGAACTAGGGATAAAGGGTAGGTATTCAGATCAGGGAAGGATAATTGAGTTTCTATGTAGATATCTTTGAATGTTTCGAAGGCTACATTTTTTATATCTTCAAAATATGTTATAACCTGATCCTGTTCGTGGATTTATTTGACCTCCTTAAATTGTTTTCTTGCTTCTACTTGATTGTGGAAGTACTTAGTGTTTTTGTCTCCGAATTCTAACCAGAGGTTTCTTGATTTTTGTTGCCAATACCCTTCCTCCTCTCTACAGGCTTGGTGCATTGTCCTTTGAAGAATATCCTCTTTGGTGAGGCTTTCTTGAGTGATCTCTTTCCCTTCCATCTCTAATTGGTGATCTTCAAGATTTTTTTGTGCTTCATGTCGTTTGATAGGCGGGCTTGTTTGGGTTTTAGCCCATTCTTTTAGAACTTTTTTGAGCTTCCTAAGATTTTCTTCCCATACAAAAAAGGGGGATCTGCAGACCTTCTCATTCCAGACTTTGGCAACAAGGTCATGGAAACCCTCATAATGGAGCCAGGAAGGATTGAATCTGAATGGAATATGACCTATATTTTTGTCTTGCGAGAGCTCTAACCGAATTGGTTTGTGATTGGATACACTGTGTGGAAGGATTTTAGATGAGAAAATTAAACCAAGGAGCAGGAAGGAGCTTTGAACTAAAAACCTGTCTAGCCGGGCAATAATATGTCCTGGCCCCACTCTCTTGTTTGTCCATGTGAACTTTCCTCTGGAGGGTTTGATATCCTCCAAATCCCAATATAACATAATATCCTCTACTCATTCCGTAGTAGGGTCTCTCACAATGGACCCACCTTTTTTCTCTTCCACAACTAGGGTTACATTAAGATCCCCCCCCAATAATGATATTTTCCAACTCGTTTGAGTTTAGGAATGCTTTAATCAAATCCCAACAATTTATTTTTTCTGAGAATAAGATAGGGACATAAAGGTTGAAAAGACTTACCAATCGACATGTCTCTTTGTGTAATAGGCTGGTGAAAACCCAATGCATGCATGCTTCAGAAGAGATTAGATCATGTTTCGAGGTGTCCCAAAAGGTTCCCAGACTGCCTGAGGCCCCTCTTGTGCTAACTGCTATTCCCTGGACTTTTCTCTAGAAGGCTTTACTTGCTTGGAGGAAGTCTTTCTCCTCCATCTTTGTCTCCTGGATCAGTAGGATCTCGGGATTTTTTATTCTAATTAATTCTTTGAGAGCTTATTCCTTTATTCTGCTACCGAAACCCCTACAATTCCAGGAGGCTAGTTTCATTATTTACTTGCGGGGGGTGTTGGCTCCTTGATGAGCCTTAGCCTTCTTTCTTGTTGTTATTACATTAATCAATTGCTTGATTGTTTTCTGCGAGCCATTGAGGACCTCTTTATAAGTTTCCTATTTCCTTTCTTCTTTTTTGGATTTCCTTCCTCTGCCTGCTTTTTTGGGCACGACAATGGAACCACTTGCATCCGTAGAGTCACTATCTGTGGACACCTCTCCTGGTTTCGTGTTTGGATTTTCTTATTTTTCTTCTGCGGCCTTCCCCTGTCCTTTTTCCATTTCATGCCCTGATTGATTCATTTGGTGCTCTTGTGTTTCAGGGGTAGTATTTTCTTGCGTTTCTGTTTCAGTGGGAGGGGCCTCCTTGGATTTCTTTCTTGGCACTTTCTTTGTTTGTTCCTTCTCTCCTAACACAGTGAAGTTGTTTCCTAATGAGGATGCCACTACATATACTTTTGTCTCCTTGGGTGAGATTATGATTTAATTTGCATGTCGTTTTTCTTTAGGTTTGGTAGTTGTTTTCCCCTTTTTCGCCTGCTGCCAGCCTTCCCCTTATTCTTTCTCTCGATTAGGGTTTTTTGGACAGTTTCTTTGAAAGTAGCCATATTCATGGAATCCCCTGCATTTGAAAGGGATTTGTTCATAGTCAAGTGTCTGGAAGTGTTGCCAATCTCCAACCTTTAACTTGACTGCCTCTGGGAGGCATACCTCTAGGTTTACTTCCACGTAGATGTGTGCAGATGAGTATTGATATTTGGGGTCGGCTTTGTCGATATACTGACCAATCCCATTTCCAATTGTTTGGAGAGAGATAAGATTCCAACAATGGATCAGGAGGTTGGGTAGGCGTACCCAGACCGAAACTTCCTTGGGCACTTCCACCACAAGGTCAAAGTCTAGTGTCCATCTATTCAGATACATATTTTGTGTTCCCATGAAATACAGGCCATTTCTAAATATTAGATCCCTATCTTCCTTTGAGATGAATTCAAAAATGTAGAATACTCTTCCCACCGCATAACAAGTGACGTTGTTCTGGATCAACGGTCTTTAGTTCCTTTGGATCCAGTTATCAGTATTTCTGGTCGATGGCCATAATCCCATGAACTGACCCACCAAACCATGATCAGACAGAGAGACGACACCTTTCATAGGATGTTCCGGAGGTGGCTCGGTTTCAGGGATCGAGTCAAATTTTTTAACGAAGCTGGGCGACGTTGAGGGAGAGAGCGTCTTACCTTGGGCGGCAAGGAGCCTGTGGAAGGAGTCTTCGGTTGAAGGGGGAGGCAGGGGAGGCGGCTCCCCTCCTCTTGAGATCGCCATCGTGACGGTTGGGCGTGGCCGTTAAAGAAGTAGACAAATCCCACTTGTTGATTTCTATTACTATTAATATCCAGACTGAATTTATTTTGTTTTTTAACATTTCTACTATGTTGCATGCGTTTTTGGAATGAGGAACATTGGGAAACGTGGGTATTGGATAAAAGATTCTCCTAAATTTACAGGAAGGGGTAAGTTGGGAGAGACAATAATATATATTAAAATTTAAATAATATAATATCAAATTTTAATATATATTAAAAATTAAAATTTATAAAATATGCAAAATTTAAAATTTAAAATATGAAAAATAATTTAATAAAATAATTAATAATTTATAAACCTTGAAGAACAATTTGACACTTAAACCATAAATATTAAATATTAAAGATAAATATTTATGCTTTTGAATTATTCCAAAGATTGTATTTTTTATTTTAGTTTAGGAAACAAAAGCACCCATATTATATTGATAATCATATTGGTAAAATGTCCAAAGTAATAGATTCTTCAAAAATGATAAAAATCTCCAAAGTAATACATATTCCAAAAGATGGAAAATTTATCAAAGTAAAGCATAGTCTAAAAATGCCTAAAGACCAAAGCCCAAAATATATAATTAACAATGAAGGTTATCATAAAGTGTGATCTTCAAGTGCAAGGATATCCATATAAGCTTGAGCTTCACTAGGCACTGCACCTCCATTATCACCATCATCATCATCATCACCAAGATTAAATGAAATGTCATCAAAGGGTATGCCAACCAAGCGTGCATTTGGTGAAGGATTATCCTCATCATCATCAATATGAGTAGCATCTTCAACATCCACATCCCATCATGTTTTTGGGCCTTATAAATACTCAGGTAGATTCCTTAAACAAATTCGAAGAATACTATGTGCATAAACCAATTTCTTTGCTCTATTTGAGGTAAGCATATTCCTCTTAACGAAGTGGATGAAACTATAGGTGAATCAATTCCTTTCTACTGCAGAGGAACTAGCAACTTGAGATAGCAAGCACGAGGCAAGTTATCGAAGCTCTTGGACTTTCCACCCATACATTCTCCACCATCCAATGGGATTCTTTTGTGCATAACTATTGATGTCCCGCTTTGCATCTCGAGTGAATGTAGGGGGGCTTAAGGTAGAAAAAGCAATAAATTGTGCTTGTACCACACTTACTTTATCATGAGTATACATCTTGCTTATGGCATCATGAAACTCATTCTTTACCCATTCATCATCAATTGCTATAACTTTATTTGGTCTCTCCATATACCACTTTGGAGTAATTGCATATGCATCCACATGAACATAGGTATTGAGTTTGAGCCATCTCTTGTCTATTATATTCTGGGTTTCTTGGAAAAAATTCAAAGAGGGGTTTCTCTTATTAATTATGTGCCTTACCTTTCCCACCATGCTACCCATACATTCATATATTTCCCCAAGAGTAGGGGAATGGGAATTTGAATACCTAATCAACTCCACAACTGGAGTTGTGAAAGAAACCACATATATACACTCAAACCACCAATCTTCATCAAGAATCATATCTCTTATCTTCTTGGCTTGAGATAATTTAGATTGGGACCATGCATTCCATTCTTGAGAAACAAGAGTGGCTTGTAAGGATGCATGCACCACAATCATACACTGAAGAAGAATGAAGTATGTGGCATATCTTGTTTATGCAGTTTTTAAAACTTGCTTCTTTGCTTTCATCATGTAAATTGCTAACGAGGCATGGTGGTTGAAAATGAACATTAGTGCATCTCTTGCATTTGAAATGTGTTTTGAAATCCAAGATATTTTCCCAATGTATTTGAGGACATTGTTAAGGGAATGTACACATCAAGGAGTCCAAAAGATATGCCTATGTTGACTTTGGGCCATCAATATCGTTACTCTACAAACAGATGTTGCATCTGTGATTACATGTACTACATTTGAAGGACCAACCTCATCAATTGCATCCTTCAATACCTCAAACATGAAGGTAGCATCCTTAAGTTTTCCACTGTAATCAATTTCTCTTAAAAAATAAGGTCCTGCTAAAGATGTGACAATAATATTCAACAATGGACTTTGTTGAATGTTTGTCCAACCATCCATAACTATTGAACACCCTGTAAGAATCCAATATTGTTTTAGGTCCCCCGTAAGCCCTTTCATTCTTGTCACCCCCTTATCCAACAACGATGTCCTCATTTTGTTATAACCTTGGGGTGTATATCCTGGCCCAACAACTATGATTTTTGTCACCATTTATTTGTAATATGGTGAACAAGTGGCATTAAATGAAATTCCATTTACCATAAAAAAGTTCAGATACAACATCATCAACCTCATCCCTATGCACCACATTGTACATTTTACAAATTTTCTCAGTAACAACACTAGTACAACTCTTACTCCTTACGGAAGTATACCCATCCACATAGTCAATTTGGTTTAGTTGATTTCGATTCAATGGATATCATGTATCATGGGAGGATGATACAAATCTAGGTACCTTAAAATGACATGAAATGTTCACATATGTTTCACTAACACCTAAGAAACTCATGTGAAGCTTGGTCAACTCCATCCTTTTTTCAAGATCACATGTGCAACCTTTAACCTCTTCACCATATATGGACAAAAGATGATGCCACACCCTAGTGTAACTTCCCTTAAATACATGGTTACATAATGTTCATATCCATTCTTCACAACCACCACTATTCGTTTTCTTGCTTTTAGTGATTTTTTTCACATACATTAACAACGGTTTCTTGGAGTTTGTGCTTTGTTAGACTTGGTTTTGGCTTGAAATTGGAATTGTAGTAGAACTTGTGTCATGCCCCCTAGATTGTGAAATCCCACTCTCCACGAGTTAATACACAACATACAATTGTACATTAAAAACATGAAACAATATGACACAAAATATGAAAGTTATTATTAATAATTGAAATTTGTGTCTTTAAATTTTAAAACTTTAAAACTTAGAAATTATAATTCTTTTAAATTTCCAAAAAAAAACTTTAAAGATTAAACTTGTATACTTTAATTTCAACTACTATGCAAATGATGCTTTTTAAGAAAAATAATGCTAACTTACAACTTCTTGAAATGGGCTAAAAGGAATCCGCAATGGATTTATTGGTTTAGTAAAAGTCTCCCCAATAGGAATGTACTCTACCTCTCATGCCTCTCCTTCTACCTTAATCATGAAAATGGTGGAATGTTTTTCAAAATGAGCCAAAATGATCCCTTCTAATGTTATTGAAAGGTGTTTAATCTTAAGAATCCTTATAAAAACATTACTTCATTCCCTCCACACTTTGACAATTTGTTTTTTGAGTGCATGATCACTATCTACTTGTATAAAGTGGAGAATCCTTAAAAAACACTGTGGCCAAATTCCCTCAAAACTTTAATATTGGTTTTAAGTGCATGCCTACTATCTACTTCTCTAAAGCAAAGAATGAAATTATGACCACACTTTCTAGCCAAAGTTATACCCAAAATTTTACCAAGCATTCTAATATGGGAAGGATTTGCATGTTAAGTTTTCATTGATACTATATATAATATATACATTCTAATTTAAGATACCATCCAAAGAAGCAATGAAATGTGCTAAGTATCAAAATATTAACCAAACTTAACAGACAGAATATCCATGTGCTCACAATTAGTATATATCAATTTTAAATTAAATTAGGTAGGCCTTAATACTTTCATTAGCATTATTAGCACGCACAACTTGGCAACACAAATTCATCCCCATAACAAAAAATTCATATGGTGGGTAGGGAAGAGAACCATTATTATCTAAATTTTCATCTAATATATCTCAAACAATTACAAAACTAAAAACTACATGGCATCTCTTGAGACAAACAATGGATTAAAGATTGAATGCAAAAGATATTGAATATTGTTGGGATTTGGTGACAACGAATTCCTCTAATGATGGATTAGGATCGTATTATTCTGCTTTGGTTACAACCAAATAGACCAATTTAGAATATGGATAGGGATTGCATTTAATAATCAGTTTCTTGGAAATGTATATAAATACATGTAACCCCGTAGAGGCAGAGAGAGAGAGAGACAGAGTGAGAACTTGCTAGTCTGTTGTAATCTCCATGATCTGAATAATAAGACAACCGATGCCTATGCTTGGTGGATGTAGCCCAATGTTTGGGTGAACCACGTGAAATCTTTATGTTTCTTATCTATGTGATTATTAATTATCATATGTGAATTGTGTTTTTCGCATTTGAAATTCTAATTGTTGAATATATGTTATATTCTTTGCATGTGTGTGTGTGTGGACGCGTCAGGTTCGACAACTGCGTCTGACGATCCCTCTAGTAGTGCTCTTTGTGTCGTGTGCACTGGGGGATTCCTAGGGGGGTCCCAGGGGGGGCCAGGTATGCCCCCCTCTTGGTTATGCGCAACGTCCCAATTTTTTTTTTTGGGTTTGCTATTTTTAGCGGTTTTCTAAATTAAGCCCGAATTAATGGATTAGGGTTTTGGTTTCTAAGGAATACCTAAAAACATTGTATATATTGTATGGTGAATGGTGAAATTTGATATAATGAATATGAGAGAGGTTTTTCCCTGGTTGAGGGTTTCTGGCATAAATCTTTGTGTACTATGTGTATGAGTCATTGATTAGTTTTTGTTTTTCTTTAGAATCTATATGCATTTCTTTACTTCATAGGTTTAAAACTTACATGTGGTATCAGAGCTCTTTTTTGGCTTCCAAGGGAAGCCCTTGTTACTGAGGGTTTGGCTTGGTCTTGATAGATCAAGTTTATCTTGGGTCTGTGATAAACCTGGATTTAGTGGGAGATTTTGCAGTGGTTATTCGAGTGTAGAAAGAGGAATGGCGAGCTCTTCTAGAATCGAAATAGATAAGTTCAATGGTAAAAGCTTTGAGCTATGGAAGCTGAAGATGGAGGACCTTCTTGTAGACAAAGAACAATGGATCGTTGTGGATCCTGGTACACAGTCTACTGGAACATAGATGACTGGTACACAACCTACTAGTACAACATCTACTGGTATGTCGAAGGAAGATTGGGAGAATTTGGACATAAGAGCAAGGAGTAGTATTCGACTCTGCCTGATAGATTTGGTGTTGTTGAATTTCTCAGGAGAATCTATAGCCAAGGAAATATGGGATAAGTTAGGGAATTTGTATCAATCAAAGTCCCTAGTAAACAAGTTGTTTCTTCAAAAGAAGTTGTATCATCTTAGGATGGAAGATGGAGATTCTGTGACAGAACATCT
>JZKD02S0492620.1:255321-272768 GCA_000966675.3 Picea glauca
GATGATGCAAACCTATCCACCTTTAACCCCCTTAGTCGATCGTCGTATACTACATGGTGCCACACCTAATAATAGAAGAACAACATGATGTCCATTTAGCTGAGAGTATGGGTTGCATTTTCATTTTCATGATGGTTAGTGGGGGGTGTTGTGCCGATGGAGAATCAAGAAGAACATGGAATCAAAATATCAAGGAATGGACTTTCCATCGACTAATCGAATCAAGGAAGAGAACTGTATAGAATCTGAAGTTACCAAATTCGAATTCAAATTCAATTCAATACGGAAAAAATTCGAGTGCTTAAAATTCAATACGGAAAAAATTCAGGAGTATACATCTTATAAATACTCAAACATATTATTTTTCTCAAAATTTTACATACTAAAATCTTGATTGTACATTCAAAAGTGCAGACAAAAACTACATGTTTAAAAGAAACTCAGGTCTGCAGATTGTATGTACTAAATATGCAAAAACAAAATTCTAGAATTTATAAATACAAACATAATTGCAACTCCAACCACATATATTTTATTAAATTGAAAGAAAGAATTTACATCCACTACTAGCTAATCATAAGAAAAAGAAAATATGAAAACACAATAATTCCATGTTGAGGATGAAAGGAATTACACATCTCCCTCAATTATATAACAACAAAACTAGTTGTAAAAAGACAAGATACAAACTATACACATAATAATAACTATAATATTTTACTATTATGCTACAAACAATAGAATTTGATGTATATTTATCTAAAATATACTACTATATGTGAATAAAATCCATGAGGATTCTAGCCATACAACAAAGTTCCTAAATGAATGCACCTATATCTATTCGTTAGGGTATAGAGTCTAGACCCTAGAGACACACTTTTCTGAACATGAAGCCAAACGTTCGAATCTCCGAGAAAGAGAAACAAGCCAAAAGTACGAACGGAAAAATAATAGTACGAGAACCATTGTTGAGAGTCTAAATCAACAATTGGGCATTTGTTCAATCATCTTCTTAAATTTATGATTCAAAACACATAAAATATTCTTAAATGATCATGGAAACTTTAAAATCAGTGTGTTATTTGCACCATATTAAACCCATGGATAGTGGAGGATATCAAGACAAAAAAAATTAAATTAAATGTCATCTATAATAACTAAGCATCCATTCAATCCAATTCTCAAATTTAAACTTGTAGAAGATATCAAGACAAATGAATAAGTAATTAAAATGCCATTAAAAGGATATGGATTATCTTATTGTGCTCAACCACTGGATGTAACCACATCATAAGAAAACACATCATATCAAAGTTCCGGTTTAGAAGGTACTTGTTTCTATGGAGAAGGCGGTGGGATTCGAGTCGTTGTTGTGTCATCTTGGTGTCACGTGCGAGGCAACACACAAATTGATCTTAGCCCGAGCACAAAGGTACAAAGAGTGGGCCAAATTTCACCATTACGACGAGAAATCCTTCACCTATTGGTAAGCCAAGGGAATAAATATCGTTGAGTTCGGATTCAATGTAGAACAGTAATTTCCCTACGCTGTTGACAAAACATGAAACCTTGAAGAAGAGGACAATTCGAAAAGTTATTAAATCTGGGGAAGGATTTTTCTACAATAGTGGAGAAGAGGTTGAATTTGTTGAGATGAGTTAGTGAGGCCATGATGAGGTTGTTAAGTATTGTTATGTGGGCTTGAAGATCCTAAATGGCTTGGAATTGGCATTGCCTCAGACCAATTGCTCAAGAAAAGTTGCTTATGGTCATGTTTTTAAGAATTGGCATTTGGTAAGAGTCTTTGGTTGAAGCCTGAGAGCACGATTGATCTTCATGCTGTTCCATTAGATAAATTGCGAAGACGGAGTAAACAGAGTAGAGACAGAGCAAAAATATGGAAAACAGGAATGTGTGGAGCACACTTTGTATTAAGCAAAGAGTCAAACATATAGTTGAAAGTGTAACCAACAAATCAAGAACAAGAAAGGAAACAAAGCGCATATTGGTACAGTTGTCCAGAACAACTGGCAATGTACAATCATTAACAGTTGGAGTGTATCATTAACACTCCCTCTTAAACTCATCGGTTACAAACATCAACACTTATAATGCTCAAGTGTTGTTGTTGGAAATCAAACATGGTTTTTCCCAATGGCTTTGTAAATATGTCTGTGCGCTGATCTCGTAAGCCACAAAATTGTAGAGCTATTTCACCATTGTTGACTAGCTCACGTATGAAGTGATAGAGAGTGTCGATGTGTTTTCTCTTCTTGTGAAAAACATGGTTTTTTTACAAGGCAATTGTTGAAGTGTTGTCACAGAAAATGGGAGTTGGATAATTTTCTGTATGTGACATGTCATTCAATAATATTCACAGCCACACAAATTGATAGGAAGATGAGGTAGCATTGACATAATCTACCTCTGCAAAAGATATGGAGACAATGGGTTGCTTCTTTGATGCCCAAGAGAAAAGCATATCCCGAAGTGATTTTCCAGTCATCTAGGATTCCTGCAAAATCACTGTTTGTGTAGCCAAAAAGATGATCATCTTCAGACTGAGTGTACCATAATCCAAAATTGAGTGTGCCTGCAACATATCTCATAACCTTTTGGCCATTTTCCAGTGAGAATCTTTGGGAGATTCCATGAACCTGGAAACAAAGCTGGATGCATACATAATATTAGGTCTAGTAGTTGTAAGATACAATAGGTTGCCTACTAAAATTTTATATAAATTAGAATCGACTATAGGGACTTCATCTTGCTTGCTCAATTTTGTGCCTAAGGGTATGGGAGTTTCTGTTGGATTGCAGTCTTCCATGCAAAATCTTTTGATGATGTCTGTAGCATAATTTCGCTGACAGACAAAAATGTCTTTGGTTGATTGATCAACTTCAATCCCCAAAAAATATTTCATTATGCCAAGATATGTCATCTCAAATTCAGATTGCATGGAATGCTTAAAACTATCTAACATGAGATTTCTAATGTATATCATATCATCAACATACAGACAGACAATCAAAATTTTACCTTGTTGATTTGTTTTGGTGTAGAGTGTTGGCTCATTTTAGCTTCTACTGAAACCACTCTTGATAAGGTAAGCATCAATTATGTTATACCAAGCTCTTGGAGCTTGCTTCAATCCATACAAGACTTTCTTCAACCGTTACACTTTGGTTGGGTGCTCTTTGACTTCAAATCCCAGTGGTTGATCCACATAAACTTCTTTTTCTAGGACACCATTCAAGAAATTTGATTTGACATCCATCTGGTATACTTTCCATTTGTGTTGAGTTGTTATGGCTAGAAGGGTCCTTACGGTATCCAACCTTGCTGTTGGAGAAAAGTTTTCACCATAATAAATGCTTGGTTGTTGAGAGAATCCTTTTGCAACAAGTCTTTCTTTGTGTTTTTCAATCTGTCCCTTTTCATTGAGTTTAGTCTTGTAAACCCACTTGACGCCAATGTTGGTCTTATGCCTTAGCATATTGACAATATCCCATATCTTGTTCTTCTTAATTGAGTCAATTTCGTGGTTCATGGCTTGAACCCAATGTGGCTCTTTAGCTTCCTCTTTAAAATATTTGGGTTGGCATGATAATAATTGAAAAACATTTTGTTGATTAAGATCATCCAACTGGTGATGTATCTCTTTCCAGCTCTGAGTTCGCTGATTTTGGACTTTGGGGTATGAATTTATGCTTGAAGAAGAGTTGCTCTAAGAGTTTCCAGGTTGTCCTTGTACCTAAAATCATGGAAGGATAGGCTGATGTGTTTGATGTCTTGGATTTTATGTGTGTTCAAGAAGTGGCAACAGTGGATTTTGGTTGTCCATAAGGCGATTTTCAGACTCACTCTAGCATTGATTTTCAAGAAATTTTACATCTTTGTTGAAAATAAGTTTATTGTAAATCGAATTGTATAGACGATAAGCTTTAGATGTCTCACTGTATCCAACAAAAATGCATTCTCACTTTGATCATCAAGATTTTTCCTCGATTCAGAAGGTATGTGAGTGAATGCAATACATCAAAAAGTTTTGAGATGAGCAATATTCAGTTTTATCCCACTCCATGTTTCTTGAGGGACCTTCATTTTGATACTGGTGGTTGGAGATCAATTCAGGAGATAGACTGAACATGCTACATCTTCAGCCCAAAAGAAATTGGACAAACATTTCTCTCTGAGCAGGCTCCTTGCCATGTTCATTATAGTCTTTCCTCTCAGCCACTCCATTTTGCTGTGGAGTATACCTGGTTGTGGTTTGCATGATGATGCCTTATGATTTGCAAAAAATTACAAATTCTTTGGAACAATACTCACCTCCTCCATCCGATTTGATTATTTTTACATACTTCCCGCTCTATTTTTTAGCTTTAGCCTTGAACTCCTTGACCTTTGAGAATGTTTCGAACTTATACTTGAGGAAATAGATCCATATTTTCTTGCTAAAATCATCAATAAATGTTAGAAAGTAAAAGATTCCACTTAGTGACTCAGTTTGAATTCCTCCACATAGGTCAGTGTGAACCAAATCTAAGTGTTGTTTGGCTTGATTGGAGGATTGTGGAAAATTGGCTCTCTTATGCTTACCACAAATGCAAGACTCACGTGGGGGATTTTTCTCTTTGAAAATTGGTAGACCATTGACCATGGAGTGCTTTTGCAAGAGACTTAGACTCGGAAAGGGTAGATGTCCAAATATTTCATGCCATAACATAGTTTCATTGGGGATGGATGCACTTTGTGTATATTGTTGGTTCATATTTGCAGTTCTAAGAGTCACGGGAAACATCCTATTCCTAGTGATATAGATTTCAGAAGTCAATTTTCTGCTAGGAGGTTTGTCATATATCCTAGAGGATGATCCTTCGAAAAGTACCTTATAGCCATGTTCCATTAGTTGTTCTACACTGAGCAAGTTATGTTTCAGGTTTGGAACATGATATACATCATGTATGTCTCTCTTTACATTTTGTTTAGTCAAAAGAGGGATAATTCCTTTGCCTTGGACTTTGACTAAAGAGTCATCTCTAAGTGTAATATCAAAGGAAACAGAAGAATCAATGCATGAAATTAAATCTTTGTTACCTGTCATGTAATCGCTGCATCCACTTTCCAACAACCAAAAGTCCCTTTGTTGTTCTTCAGACTTGTGGCAAGAGAGAAACATCCCATCTCAGGTTTCTCCTTCATGATTTGAGACATGTGGTTTGCTTCTGAGCTACTTGCTTCTTCCTACATTTAGATTCATAGTGCCCATACTTTTTGCAATAATAGCATTGTATGTTGGCTTGGTCATTTGATTTCCTCCCTCTTCCTCTTTGTTGCTAGAATTATTGATTTTGATGTGTGTGGCCTTCACTTGAGTGATGGTTGTTGGGACTTCTCCCTCTTCCTCTGCGACCTTTGCCTCTCCCTCTGCTGAAGGAGAATTGGGTCTTGAAGGCATAGGCCATTGACTCATCTTCCAGATTAAGTCTGGTCTCATGTGAGAGCAGAGAACCCATTAGTTCATCTGTTGAAATTTTTTACATATCCTTAACAGGCTGGCAGTGTACAATCATTAACAGTTGGAGTTTATCATTAACACCATTAAAAGGTGGAATAATCGCAGCCCATGGCAGTCAAGATGATGAGGCATCTGCAACATGGCCTGCAAATAATCTCTCCGTGTTAATGGAATCTCCCGGGCTCGCCACCGTGAACCATCGGTAACTGTTATCCCCTCTGCTCGCCATGACCCAGATTTACAGTAATTATTAAATTTGTTCTTTTTTCAACTACCCGAATCAACTAATGAAGGAGATCTGACTAATCACGTGAATTTCTTGGTCGATCGAAATGACAGAAGGATATCGTCTGAATTGAAATCTTGTTCGATGGAAATGGAATCCGACTTGGTTCAAGCATGAGTTATAATTATACAAATGGGAGAGACCGACTGCCATGGTCGAGCCGTTCGACGGGTGGTCGAACAGGAAAATGGTCGACCAAGTCCTACGAGTGTTTAAGAAAGGCTTTAATCATGAAGAGATGAAAGAAAAATAAGATCTTATGAAAGTTTTCATTGGGAAGGTATCAATAATATTGTATGTTATCTCCTATGAATGTAAAAGATCTCCAAGAACTCGGAGAATGTCCATATGATCAAGGAATTCGAAGGCATTCTAGCATTGTTGTATGAGAGAAAAAAGTGCCCAGCACTTAGTGTGAGAAGTCGCAAACATACAATTTCGTAAGCTTGTCTTCGATGAAATGTGGATCATGCATAGTGACTGAAGAGCACTTGGCATTGATATGATTATTTATCGTGAAAAAATGAAAATCGAGATGACCATTCATTTTGGCATCGACCTTAAAATGAAGTAATATATAGCATTGTATATAATATTACAGAGTTAGGGAGTCTTTGTTCAAAAAGTTTTAAAGAAAACAGTGATGGTTGGAAAAAGTACATCAATGGAGTAATTGTAAAACATGCAAATTCTTATGAATAATGTATCACATGAAGGATAGTTGAGTCGAGTCTTATTCGAGTTTGTATTTCAGTATAGTTGAAAAGGAAAAATGAAAAATTAATTTTGTTGATTGAGTTATAATAAAGTTGATTGAGTCAAGGTTTATGTAAAATCTGAGTCAAATGTTGAGACAAACGAAAGGAGGTGGTTAAACATATGTCTTCTAAGGCAGGTGATCCTCTCTACAATTGTAATGTAAGTCAGCGTCTATCCGATGAGATCATTTCCTTGTCGATGTCAGTCGATATCCAATCGACAACATTTAATTGAAGTCTGTAAAATCCCAATTGTGGCAAAAAGAGAATTTGTATTTTAGTATATAGTCACAATAAATTCTATTAAGGTGTGCCCTAGTTGATTCAATCAAGGAATGATCATGCAGAGTCACATTTGAGTCTTAGTGAGTCATCCTTCATGTAATATCAATTGCAGACTCCAATACATTACTAGAGACTTGAAATAATAAAGAAGCATAGCCATGGTTGGGAAGCAATAGTTTGACTGACCAATGAGCATACAGAAACTGGAGTATTTGATTCAAGAAATTTTGTAGCAGTTTATTTAAGCACTTGCAAAGAGCATTGGTGATGAGCATTGATCACAACATTTTTTCAATAGTTGAAGGCATTCAAGAAAGAAACATCTCATGACACACACACACAAGAGATTAAAAGACAAGATGATGACACTTAAATTGATTGATCCCCATGGTATAAGAGTTGCAAAATATTCCACTAGGTTGTGACCATGAAACCAAAGGAATGGTAGGATTGGTTTATGTCGCAAAACCTCATCTATCCCATAAAAATAACCCTAGGAGCGGTAGATTGTTGGAGTGCATGAGTAGTCTGAGTTTAGAAATGACCAATAAGATCTGGCAATAGAGGCATCCTCAACAATTCTTACGAGGAGTAAAGTTCTAGTTGGTTGAGGAAGCAGTGGGCACCCTTGGAATGGCAGAGAATGTTGAAATCATGGAGATTGAGGAGTTGGGACATGTGATATGCAGTCATCTAGATCCATTTGAAATAAATCATAATAAACCTTGTATACATGTATCTTCCTATACAACTAGTGGTTGTTGTGACTGATTTACCTATGTAGATCAATATGCATGGTTGATGCACAATAAGGATACTTCTACATGATTAGAGACCTGGGATATTGTTGCACAATTTCTCAAGATGAGAAAGGGATTGAACGTGGGGGAGATGTTGGGAGGCTTCTTAGGCCCTTGTAATAATCGTCATGCATTACACATTAGATATTATACATAAGCAAATATATGAATATATGTATTAAAGTAAGTAAGTAAGTACAAGAATGTGAATGCATAATTCAAGTAAAGGAACTTAACGAATGATTAGTTGGAGCGAGTACAACCCTCCAACCATCTCTCCAATGTATAAATACTCATGGAGATCAAACAAGAACTTGGTTGCTTAACCTTCCCTAAATTATCTCTCCCTTCTTGAGTACGTATGTGTGATGTGTTTTCCATGATGTAGCCTCTTCTTGAATTACCATATAATCTAGAAGATTACATCATATATTTTGAAGCTTACCCAAGTTTGAACAATGATTTTCATTTGAAAATTACTAAGCTCTATGACCACTTCAACAAAATGTAGCTCAAAGTAGGGTTAACATTTCCTAACCTTCGAAAACCATTTTTAATTCAAACTGTTGAAATTAAATTTGTCATGGTAATTGTTTTGATTTTTGAAGTTGACTTGTTTAGCATGCCTTGTTGTTTGGTTGAATAACATGCAAATATATCTGCATGGCTCCAAGAGGATATCAAAGAAGCAAAAAGATGTCCCGAGAGAAGATGGCAACTAAGAAATCTACGAAACCAATTTTGGTAACAGAGGAACATGAGGAAACAATGCCAAAAATAGAACAACTAGACTCAAAAGTAGAACCATCAACCAAAAAAGAAATTAATTCCACCAAGGGAAAGCAACCTATCATAGACATTGCTAAAGATGTCAAGTTTCCCATATACTTAGATACCTTTGATACCACTGGACTTGATGGTGCCCACATTTATAATGAATTATACCACCTAATTAAAGATGGAAAGGGAACACCAAATGATGGGGGATTAAATGAAAGAGAAGAATTACACAGATTTTGAGGAAATCCTATACCCACAATGCTACCACCTAGATCTCTATTTTTTCCATGTGTAGAGATTATAATATATTTAATACATCATACAGATGTCAACATCAAAAAAATATTGAATGAATAGGGAAAGTGTATTGGATCTTTTGCATATACATATTTCAAATCCTTTTATAAGATGTCAAAAGTTGAGATCTATTTTATAAATGATTGGGTAAGACATTACATCAACACTCAAAATTATTATAATATCCTTGTTGAATGGTATGAAGAAGGGAGGACATTAAAAGCGCTTGGTAATAAACATTTTCCCACTCTCAAATTCAAATCAATATATGTATGGGCTTCCCAATCGGTGAGAAAATTATATTGTGAAAAAGGTTCAACCCATATGAAGGTTGCTTGGTTTCCTATGATTCATGAGATAACTAAGTGAGGAAAAATATTCAATTGGGCGGCCATTTTATCCAACTCTTTGGTAGAATCCATAGGAAAATCTCAAAGTGATACACAATACACCTACAAAACCTCTGGAATTTTCCATGTCATCTTATTTCTTGCATGTGGTTTGTGCTTGCAATAGAATTATAGTACTAGGGAAGTCTTAGTCTCTAGAGTAGTCTCTTATTCATGTTTACTTCAAAGATATGTTGGAATGCGAGTACAAAATCAAATACAAATTTTCTCTCATTTTTGATGGATTCCTTGCCCCATTGTATGAACTCATCTTTTGTAAACCTTGCCCAAGAATATCACTAGAATCCATTGAGGTGTTGAAAAACATTGGATATTGGCACCTAGATGAATATTCTACTTACATAAGAATTTGTGGCGAACTTCACTTCCTATATATCTGCCTAACATGTTGCTTATTCAAGAGATTTGCTATTAGAACACCTTCCATGTTTTCAATGTTTGTTGAAAAAAACATCAGAAGAAGTTGTGCCCCACATATCGATTATACATATGCACGGATGGCCTAATAGATTCCACTTGAGCCAGAATATAAGGGGAGAAAATGGAGAAATATAATTTTCCCTTAGAAAGGATTCAAGTGCATGATCCGTTGAATATTGTTGTTATTCATAGAAATGAAATGAGGATTTTTTCCCCCTACCAACATCAAAAGAATAAAGTTGAAGAACACAAAATAAGAGCAATTAATTATGTGGAAGTTCCAAACAAACTACAAGATTTAGTAGAAGAGAAGAAAAGGAAGAAAAGAGAATAATATGAGAAAGTTGTTGTTGAAAGACTATCTCTTTGGGAGGAGAGAAAAGAATATTAGAATCCCTAGAGAGAGCCAAGGAAAACACTAAGACCAAGAAGAGGGTAGAAGCATAAGATAAATTTGTGAAGAAAGAAGAATTAGCCAAGAAGAAAGAACTTGATTCTAAAGTTGAAGCTAAAGCATAATAAAGAGGGAAGCTAAGGAAAAAGAGAAATAAGATGTAGAGGCCAAAAGGTAGCCAGAGATAGATGAAAAATATAGACAATATGCTAAGGCTTAAAAAGTGAGAAAAGAAGTTGAAGCAGAAGATAAAGAAAAAAAGGAGGAAGAAGAAAAAGAGTAAGCTCTAGCTAAAGAATATAAATCAAAACAAGAAGAGTTGAAGAAGAAAGCACAAACATAGGTTAAAGTTGAAAATAAAGTATATAAAGAAGGTGAATATTAGCAACAAAATAAATTGAATGAGGGTTATGGTAATCTTAGATTAATAAATGGTGCTTACCATTGAAATTATAGTAATGGATAAAACATGGTGAAGCCTTAGAACCACTGGAACTATTGGTCTTGCAATTGCTTAAGAAAATGTACATAAGGCCATTGATGTTTGTTCAATAACATGTGTATTCCAATAGAGAATGAACACCTTTGGTAATCACTCACACAACCAGATCAAAGATCAACATGCCAATGTTTTTACATGGTATGAACCATGTGAGGAAACATCCACAACCCCAACCAACATGGCCACTTGAGGCAATTTATTAATGCAAAAGAAAAAAATATTACAAAGATTTTCTCACAATCGATAATTGCCAAATCACCTTCCATGCCCTTTAAATAGATATCATGGACAAATTGGTTGTCAATCCATGAATCAATGTATCTGTTAATATTGAGGAGAATATGAGTCGTCAGATCACTCTATGTCTAGAACATATCGTGACCGATAGATTACATAACTACAAATGCATACTAAAGAAACACACTAAGAAATGCACTTTAACATAATGACACATTAGACCAAGTTTATATTAACTAAATCCTAAGTGTCTAAATATCCTAATAATGATGAGAATAAGATAAAGCCATATGAAGAAAAAATTACCCAGCTAGAGAATTAGGTTAATTACTACAAATCCAACAAATATGAAGCTTATGATTTTATTA
This sequence comes from Picea glauca, assembly GCA_000966675.3. NCBI lineage: Eukaryota > Viridiplantae > Streptophyta > Pinopsida > Pinales > Pinaceae > Picea > Picea glauca. The sequence goes on from JZKD02S0492620.1 coordinate 266,383, forward strand.
GCTATGCTTTCAAGGTTCCAAGTGAATTAAATAGTATGCATAGATATTTCTATGATAGAGCTCAAAATTTATAGGTTCAAATCCAAGATCTATCAGAATTCATGACTCATATTTAGGCCTGCAAGATTTCCCATGAACATGGATAGTTACAATTTGATGGTCTAAAGAATTGGCAAACTTCCATAGATATGATCTCTCTATTAAATCTATTTTTCATTAAAGTATCCTTGAAATAGATTTAAATTAATCTTAATTGTTGTAAGTACTTGAACCTCAATGCCCTTATTGTTATACAATTATTTTCCACTTGATCACTTGATGGGCATCATCTAGGGGTTAGCAGTCTGAAACACTGAATCATACCACTTTTCCCTTGAATTTGTCGTACCTTTTTTCCTGGTCATTGGTTTCCCCTTTACATCCTATGACTAGAAAGTTTTGGTCACTCCTTATCCTCTTGCAAAGAGTGACCGGTCACTCCTTTTCCTCTTGCAACAGGTCATCGGTCGCTCCCTACAAGAATGCAGAGTGCGACTGAGTCTGTTACTCCCTATTTAGGATTGTTTTTCGTGAGATGAGATTAAACCCTAGATTTTTCGTGGTTCAACCTCGAGAATAATTTCATCTTGGACATGGAGATCTTATCCAAACTACCCTTTGATATTATCTCTATTGTTATCACATAAACTTGTCAAAATATTAATGGTTTGTGGTTTATACCTAAGACTGTATTTCTGTCTGTCTCTCCTCCTTTTGCAGACCCAATCGTAAGCTTCCCTCTTGACTTGTAGATTTTCTTCTGTTTGCCTTCATCCGTTTGATCGACCTGTTTTTCCTTGTTAGCCTTTCTAAGAAGTTTTGGCCCTCAACCTTTCTGTTCTCTCATAGGCCGATCATTCCCCTCTTCATCTTTGTCTCTGATCTCTTGTTTTCCCCAAGCCCTTGGCCAGTCATTCAAGTAAACTACACAGGCCACAGTCATGAGCACCAAGTGCAACACTTGAAGCATTTTGATGTGGATGCAAATCAAGTGATCAAGCAATATCAACTTTCAAAGACAAAGATCCTTTGAGAAGATCAGATCGACGACCATTGGGTGATTGGGACCATACAATTACACAAAGTATAGCACCTGTCAAGACTGAAATCACGAGGTCATCCTAGCCATTAATCCTGGGGGACGTGTGGCACAGAATCAATATTTCTTGGTTTCACAAGATGGATCGGTCAAGGATCAAAGTCATCAGAACTCACAAAATGTGAAATCATGAAAGGATCACAACCATTGATAAAATGAGAGATCTGGACCGTTGGATCAACTTTTCACAATTTTGCGAGTCTAGAAAGTAACAGGGTAGAGTCCCAAAGACTCGTGACACGCGAAGTCCTGAAATGATCTTGACCATTCATTCCAGAAAGACACGTGGCACAGGATCAGTATGGAGAAATTCATTTCAGGGAAGTTGAAGTGAGAAATGCCGATGGCCCAAGGTCCCGAAATGCCAATGTTCATCAAGGTCATCCGATGAAAAGGAATACGTATCGCCTGATACAAACAATCACGCTTTCATGACTAGGAAATTTCAACAAGGATCACAATGAAAACTCGCGAAACACGAATTTCCGAAGCACCTTGGAATCAGGCGCCCGGTCACAGCCCAGGGTCAGATGGAAAAGAGTTGTGCCAAGGAGTAAAGTGCCCGAGTCGATCACCGAGAAATATCTGCATGGCCTCGAGGCACCATAATTGACTCAAAGGAGTCGTGAGCTTGCCTTGAACATTCATGGGTGTCAGGTCTCACCCTAATCCCTATGAAAATAGTTAATGAAAATGGGGAAGGTGTTTGAAACCTCGTTTCACCACATAAATGTAAAGCATGAAAATCTGGCCGTGGAAGGCAGACTGTTAGCCGAAAGTTCCCTGTCATGGATTTTCACGTGAAGCCCATACTGATCTGATCTTGCGTTTGAAAGAAGAATGCAAGTGAACCCTGACAGAAGAATATGCAAACACCAAGCCTTGAATGGAGTGACCAGAGAACAGTACTAGAGGGAGCAAGTTGCTTTGAGTATATATACTCAGTTTTCATATTTTGTAATGGTCAATGGTAGAGTAAAGCTCCTTATTTGTAAAGTTTTAATGAACACTCTGGTTCTCTGGTTATGCTTTGTAATCTGAGATTTATTGTTTAATTAAAGTCATCATTCTTTATCCCTCTTTTTTCCCTCCGATACTGAAAGATTTCATGGTTGACTGATTCACTTGAATTATCATGACTGCATTATGATGAAAGTTTGATTATAGTGATGTTATTATTTCTTTCAGTTCCTTTGAAATTTGAATTCAAGAAGACCTTGTGTTTAAGTTTTTATTCCTTAGGCTGTTGGAAAGCCTGATGTTCATGACAAACCTCTACATTATTTGTTGAAGTCTTCCTCCTACTCACCCTTACTACAACCTACTGACTGAAGTTAAACTACTCCTCACCTTCTTGTACATATTAGTCGAGTCTTCTGAGTTAATATGATATTTTCTTGATATTGTGCCCATTTGACCTTTTTTATAACCAACCTGTGACATAAAATAATGATGGGTATCGGGCTTACCTCTGCAACAATCTAGAGGTGACTTCTGGTGCTAACATTTCTGGCATCGTTTTCAGGGAGGAAATTGAAGATTTTCCCTGGGATTGAACGACAAAGCTTACTAGCTCTGAAGGTGCATCAGAACTCGGTACATCAAAGATTGCAATTGTGCACTTGACAAATCCATTGATGTGAACCCACTGGAGACTCCATTATTTCAGCTGTGGATTTCAGAGGTAGACACACGAGGTCTACTCCACAACTGCCTCTAGCGACTCCTAAAGCCAACTCAGAGAAAATTGTCAGAAGAAGAAAGACCCTTCAATAAGGTATTTCAACTGCTGAACCAGGTATTTATGATAATGTTCACCATCCTCCTATAGAAACTCCAATAGATATTTCTCATTTTCCTATTACACCCTCTTTTGGAGTTTCTAGAATTTTAAATTTTGGGAGTGTTCCTGTTGAGTTTTCCCCTCCTGGTCTGGGATTGGAGGGAGAAATCCTTGTCACTCCTCTCTCCCCTGAAGTTGTACCATGTTTTAGACCTAGGACTGCAGAATATTTTCCCACTCTGGGCTATACCACCCCTCCTCCTATTAGATTCACTGGTTTTATAGAAAGGGAAACTCTTATTCCCTCAAGCACTATAGCCTTTTCTTCAAATCCTTTGCTATTTCCATTTCCTCTTAGAAGCTTAGTTCTAGTCTTCCCTACTCGAACCCATTCCCCTCCTAGTTATCCTCTACCGATTATACCTATGGAAGGTGTGAATCCCCCTAGAAACATAATGGATGCCATAGTGGTTGCAAGCTATGCCCCTCTAGTCCTACCTCAGCCCATGAACGCTCTTCCTGCTGGAGATTACCTAAAGTATATGCCTAAGTTCACGGAAGAGGAAGACATAATAATTGAAGAAAACCTTGTTTCCTTCTACAGTTATGCAGACAATCTGAACATTGAGAATGAAGATGTCTGGATGAGAGTCTTTGTCCAAAGCCTTGATGGTGAGGTTAAGAAATAGTTCAAGGGATTGACCCCTGGATCTATTGATGGGATTGAAGCCTTATATGATGTTTTCTTAAGGTAGTGAGGGGGTAAAAAAGACTTTATGTATTATATCACTGAGTTTGGGTCCCTGAAGATAAAAGAGGGAGAATCTGTCTCTGACTTCTCCAAAAGATTCAACAAAATGTACAATAAAATCCCTGCTGAGATAAAGCCTACATAAGCCTTTTCCAAAATCACTTATTCTAGTGCTTTTGACCTCGATTTTTGCCTCCTATTAAGAGAAAGAAGAGCTACCTCCTTGAATTTTATGAAAGATGCAACCCTGGAAGTAGAATCCAATGTGTTAGCAGTTGACAAACTTAGAAATAAAGATGACAGAGATAGAGGAAGGGGAAGATCTGAGGCCTCAACCTCTGGTTCTTCTTCATCTCACCCTCAATTAGATGAACTGACCAAGATGGTGAAGTCCCTGTCTATAGAAATGGAGAAGATGAAATTCGAAGTGAAGCAAGGTTATAAGAATGTCCAAAATGCTGATAATAGAGCCAGTTTCAGAAGACCAAATCATGCCCCTCAAATACTCCTGAGAGAGCCCAGAAACATGCACTACTACATATTGAAAAATTTGCGACGACCACTTGCGACAAAATCTCTCTTTCGTCACAACATGCAAGAGAAAAAGTTCAATTTTTCTAAATCCACCCCGTATTCATTGTTATCTCAATGCATTTAATTTGACTAAATTAATGTGGTCAATGTTAGTCGCATGAGAGATGCACTTAGTTTTATAAAATTAATATGGTCAACATTCGTCACAAGCACGACGACTAACCTAACGTTAAAATTGACCGCTAAAAATGACAAATAAATAGGTAAAAAAAAGAAATATTTTTAGGTCACGGTCGTCGCAATTGCAACGACCGTGACCTAAAATTGGACTATAAATATTTGACGATTTAAAGATGTTGTGACAACCTTGCTATAACAACGATGGTTCCGGTAGGGTATTTTTGTGCGGACGAATGTCGCAGAATGTTATTAGAGGTGGGGAACAAAGTAAAGCAGGTGAAAAGGGTGATTGTAGATGTTAATGCCCTTGTAAAAAATGTTGCTTCAGATGTCCCGTAAGAATTTTATTAGCAACAACTACAAAATATTGTAGGAAATATGAGCACATTGGTGGTGGATCGAATGAATATCGTCCCATGGTAATTAGCTATTTATTCATTATCTTTTTTTATTTTGTCAATTTTATATAAAATTATATATATGTATATATATTGTTTGAATGTTTGTTATAGTATACACTAATTTTGCATGATTATTGTTTCTAATTATAAAGTTAGAGTTGCCCTCTAACTTTTTGTAGAATATTGCACCAAGTATTAGTAGAAATGATGTTGTACAAGCCGAAGAACATCATCATGACCAAGCAAATGAGGATCTCATGGAATAAGATGATGGGACAAATCAAGTTAATGATCCCATGGAAGAAGATGATGGGACAAATCAAATGATCCAAGATTTGTTTTTGCAGCCGAATGAGGATGGGGAAAATGTTGGTATTTATGATGAACCTCTATTAGAAAAGGAAAATAAATGACTTTATGAACGATCAAGAGAAAATCACTACATTGTTGCTAGTGAACTTAAAGGTTATGAATAATTTTTCGAACACTTGTATGACAAAGATACTAAGGTATGTAATATGTTTCATCTCATATTATACATAAATGTTGATTTTTTTCTATTTGTTTTTAGTGTTAATTAATGTGTAAAATAAGAATGCAATTTTTATGATTAATATTGTTACATTAACTAGTTATTTGTTATGTTGTAGATTGTTAGGTGAAATTTTGTTACCATTGTCAAATATTTTACCTCGCACATATCAAGGTTTGCATGCCATTATGAAAGACATTGGAATGGATTATCAAACTATATATGCATGTCCTAATGACCATATTATATATTATGGACAACATGCTTCGAAAGTAGAATGTCCGCAATGTCTTATCAGTAGATATCGAATCGATCAAGTAACAAAAAGGGTGCCTCGAAAGGTTCTCCGTCATATTCCCATAATTCCACATTTGCAGCGATTGTTCAGGTGTGAAAGCATATCACAATTTATGGATTACCATGCACGTAACAGAGGTGGAGATTGTGTTCTTCGAATGCCTGTCGATGGTTCTGAATTTAGGGAAATTGAGGAAAAATGGGCATATTTCAAAGATGAACCTCGTAATGTTAGGCTTTCATTGGCAGCTGACGATGTTAATGCATTTGGAGAGATTAGGTCTATTTACTCGGTGTGGCCTATTTTTGTTATCAAAAATAACATTCCTCCTTGGATGTCAATAAAAAGGGAGCACATAATGTTGACAATGATTGTTCCAAGTATTTGTTTACATTAATTTTTTGAATTTAACATTTTCATTTGTTTCAATTTTTGCATAATATCTTTTGTTTATTTATTTAATTATATATATTACATGATATCATTCCTATAGTAATTATGTGTAATTTCAAACAATTACGTAAGTACCAGGTTAAATATATGAATCTATATATCGAGCCTCTTATCGACAAGCTACTAAAGTTATGGGTTGGCATCACAATGTATGACATATGTAAGCCAATCGGGGAGAAGAAATTTAAATTCCGTGGAATGCTTTTATGGACAATTCATGATGCCCCTAGACTAACACATTTTTGTGGTATGTAGCATTCTAATATTTCTCTTTAATACTATATAATATTTTAATGTTATCATGGTGCATGTTTAA
>JZKD02S0492620.1:274493-285000 GCA_000966675.3 Picea glauca
TATTAATTGACAATGCATCTTTTACATATCTGACATATTGCAGTTGAAACACCACAAGGCTATGTGGTGCAATGGTCGTAAATTTCGCATCAAACAATTGGATGAAACCAGGAAATTTTTTGATAGTGGGATAACTGCAGTATTCCAGGTTACTAATGTTTCCTCTAGGAGTGAGAAACATCCCCAAGAATCTGAAAATAGATACTATGGGTATTCAAATGATATACTTGATTGTGACTTTAATTCCTTCAAATTAGTTGTGTTCGATGTCAAATGGTATAGGTTACGAATGCATGAACATGATGAGGAAAGAACTGTTATTCAACATGCCAACGAATTTCTAATGATTAAAACAATGGTGTTTGAAAGAGGACATGATCGCTATGTTTTCCCAAGCCAATGTGAACATGTCTTTTACTCAAATGTTCCAGGTGAAAGGGATTCGTCATTTGTTGTTAGTTATGATCCAAGAGGAAGGCCAATTAAGTATACTCATTTACAAGAAGAAGATGATATTGAATATCAAGAAGATGATTCAATAGATCAGACAGACCCGGAAGATCATGGAGGGTCGACAGATGAAGAAGATGAAGAAGATCATGATGATCCAAGCGTAAGAGACAATATTGCAATTCTGGATGATGATGTCGATGAAAATATGCTCAAAAATGACATTGATGACGATTATGATATCATCAATCCTTTCAACATCGTTTCAGAACTGGATGATGATATAGATGTTGAGTTCGATGAAGAAGATCAAGATAGAGAATAAGGATGATTACACAGATATTGAGGTTGGATTAGGTACGTGACTATATAATATTTTAATTTGTATAAATTATTCTCTTAAAATAATTCACTTTTAATGTCATGTGTTAATTACATGTTTTTAAGTTTTATGCGACGTTTTTATATCCTAGGTTACATTTTGTTTAGTTATTATTTGAAACCTGAAAATAGTTGCCAATATACTAAAGTACGTGCTAGACTAAAAATATCATTTAGAAACACATAATTTCATGTACCTTCATTAATTTTTGTTTTTGTAGTTTCTATGCATGAATCTTAATAGGATGTTGTTTTCGATTATTTTCTATTTTATAGATTGGTTTTTGGGGATCAATTGAGAGTGATGTGAGGGGGAGGGGAGGGGCCATGTGAGCTTCCACCTTCACGTGGTTGGCCTTGTTTAGTAGAGGATAAATTATTCTTGAACCAAGAGAAGATCTTTCATTTTTATACCATCATGATCGTATAAGCTTTCATCAATATTGTTACCTATTTGAATCTTCTTAGAATTGAGATTTGTTACATAGTCGTTGAAAAAAAACAAAAGACTTATGTAGCAGATATTAATTTGGTCTTTGTGTGGGACATTTTATGCCATTAGTATGTTTCGTACAAAAATAATGGATCTTGGGGACTACACCATGGTCAAGGATAGAGGAACGAGGAACGATGAAAGATGAATGGAAATTGTATGAAAATGAATCCAAGCATCATTTGATATCGTCACAAGAGAGACAAATGTAAATAATATTGTGAAGAATTTTCTATACTATCAACGAAAAAAGTTCGTCAATAATATAGCTAATTCGTTGCAAGAATATTGTGTCTAATTTGAATGGTTAATTACATGGTTTTCAAGGACTGTAGGGATTATATTATGGTGCAATGTAGTGTATTCTATAAGAACAATCTCTATGCCAAACCTCAAAATGGATAAAACCATATCTTGTTCATAAGAAAAATATTCTTGGTATGTTTCCTTTGTGGATATGGTGGCTCAAGCCCTCAGTACACATGATGCCTTACAATGAAATGTAACAATTTTACTATTGAATTATGATAGTGTTATGTCACCCATGATTAAGGAAATAACTTAAGGTTCTTAGGTCCTATTTGAATCTTCTTAGAATTGAGATTCGTTACATAGTTGTTGAAAAAAGACAAAAGACTTATGTAGCGGATATTAATTTGGTCTTTGTGTGGAACAAGGAACGAGGAACAAAAATTGTACGAGGACTAGACACCGAGAACAATGACCTATGAATGGGGCCAACGTTGAAATTTTGAAATCAAGTAAAACACAACAACATTACCTACAACAAAATGTAAACTTAAAGCTCATACCAAAATTTACTTGAAAATAATGAAAAAGGAAAAGTGTACTAGCTTGGCAAAGGGGGCCCTCCAGTGCTTCACTTATACACCTAGAGTAGTCCTAGTTAAGAAGGAAATTCCAACAACATTTACATAATCATCTCATAAACATCATCAAGAACAAAACATCAAATTGATCTCAAGACTGGAAATTCAAAGTTTTCTTCATTAACATAAGATGTCATACTAGTCCATTTCTTGAAGTATTTATACAAAACCTTTGTAATTGAAAATTCTAAAAAAGACTCCTAATCTGAGGATGAGATCCAAAAAATATACTAAGAAGGTCGAATCCCTCCTTTAGATCCACAAAATATGCACAAATCCCAAGAAAATCTATAACTATCCATAATTTTCTCCTAAAACAGGGTATTTTCTGTTGAAGTTGCCCTGTTTGACTAACATTAACCAGACACCTAGAAAGGTCAGATATCGAACCTGATAGATATTCATCCATCCTTGTACATCAAGGATCATGAAACATGTCTCTGATTTCTCCCAGCTATCCTGAAAGTACACGAACCTTGGAACAATTACGAGATTTAGTCAAATCTTATAATTTCTGATAAATTTTTAATTTTGATGCTAAAAATTCAAAAATTCAATTCTTAAGCTAAGGAATGATAAATGTACCTTGCATAGGTTGTTTTATGGAAAATATGGAATAAAATGAAGGAAAAATGGATGGTTTTGGAGACAAAAGTATGATTTGTGAAGTGAAAATAAGCATAAAATGATACCCAACATCTCCCCCAAGAGGAAGACTTTGCATGTCATCATGCACAAAAAATGTTCTTGAACTCCTGTCAATAGTATTCTGCCACTTTGTTGCCTGCAATAATGTATCCACATTGGCTTCAGCTGTATGAAGAACTTTTAACCTATTATATTTTGCCTTGTATGCTTGTTCGAAGATCAGTTTGTTTCGCTTTTGAAGCTTCTTTTACTTATTATTTATTTTTTAATTTTCCTCATGAGTTTTATGGCTTTGAGTTAAAGAAAAACCTTAATGGTGGTGTAGTAACCAACTAAGCCAAGAGGTGAAATTTTTTTAGGATCATAGAAACTAGGTATTAAGAGTTAGGGGAAATAAGTGTTAGAGGTTAATGATTATAAGTATAAGCAGTTATATTTAGGAGTTATAGGTTAGATATTTTATGAGTTAGATTAGTTAGGGATGAAGTATTATAAGTCTTATATATGTTACCGGTTCAACATTATAGGGGCTATGGTATTAGGAGGTATAAAGGTTATAAATATTAGGAGTTATAGGGATTACATAGCTTAGGGGTTACAAGAACTAATGGATAGAGGGGTTAGGGGTAGTAAAAATCTTAGGGTTTTAAGGTAGTAATAGTTAAGGGTGAGGTTAATACCTCCTACAACTACCATAATATCAATAGTTATGGATTGATTATTATGGATCTTATAAATGTTAGCAGTTTGACGATGCTATGGTATTAGGAGGTATAATGATTATAATCATTAGGATTTATATGGATTATATAGGTGAGGGGTTACAAAAGTTGTTTGATGATGCTATGGTATTAGGAGGTATAGTGGTTATACTCATTAGGAGTTATATGGCTTATATAGGTGAGGGGTTATAAAAGTTGTTGGATAGAGGGGTTTGGGGTAATAAAGTTCTTAGGGTTTTAATTTAGTAGGGGTTAAGGGTTATATCGTGATCATTGTTAAAGGAGAGAATGATTATGTGTGTTAGGGATTATGGGATAAGGGGTTATACACATGGGTTATAGAGGTTAGGATATATATTGGCTTTGACTTGGGGGTTATAGGTTAAGGGACATATGGGTTATAAATAATAAGGCTTATATAGGGTTCATATCAAATATGTGATATGGCTTGGAGATAATAGGGATAATGCATTATAAGGGTTATATAGATTGCATGTGATAGAATTTTCAAGTTTAGTGTTAAATGGCTCAGGGGTTAAAAGTGTTAGTTATTTATGGTTATATTGCTTTTGGGTGATTTGGGTTAGAATTTATGGGGTTTGTAAGGATAAATGGTTATAGGTTAGGAGATATATGTTGGGCTCCAATCTAATGATGTAAATTAGAGTGTATTTAATTTTCAATCCGGTATTTGTAAGACTTAGAGACACATCCAAAATGTATGGACTTAGAGATAAATTCAGTTCTTTAAATAAAAATAATTCAAAAGCTAATCTAAGTGCTGAGTATGAAAGAAATTCTAAGCTTATTTACAGAAGGTGTATTCGTAGATCTCTTACCATTAATCAACAAGCTAAAGTAAAATCATTCAACTAAATTTAAGCATTCAAATCAGTAAGCATTCAAACTAGTTTAGAGGCTTGTAAATGTCAGAAAGACTAAACCCTTTTACAAGAGATGCATTATTTTCTTTCCCACATTCATCAGCAACATAAGTAATTTTTAAATCAAGTAAAACACAACAACATTACCTACAACAAAATGTAAACTTAAAGCTCATACCAAAATTTACTTGAAAATAATGAAAAAGGAGAAGTGTATTAGCTTGGTAAAGGGGGCCCTCCAGTGCTTCACTTGTACACCTAGAGTTGTCTCAGTTAAGAAGAAACTTCCAGCAACATTCACATAATCATTTCATAAATATCATCAAGAACAAAACACCAAACTGATCTCAAGACTGAAAATTTAGAGTTTTCTTCATTAACATAAGATGTCATACTAGTCCATGTTTTGAAGTATTTATATAAAAGTTTTGTAACTGAAAATACTAAAAAGTCTCCTAATTTGAGGATGAGATCCACAAAATATACTAAGAAGGTCGATTCCCTCCTTCAGATCCACAAAATATGCACAAATCCCAAGAAAGTCTAAAATTGTCCATAATTTTATGCTAAAACAGGGTATTTTATGCTGAAGTGGCCCTGTTTGACCAGTGTTGACCAAACACCTAGAAAGATCAGATCTCGAACCTGATAGATATTAATCCATCCTTGTACATAAAGGATCATGAAACATGTCTCTGATTTCTCCCAATTGTCCTGAAAGTACACGAAATTTGGAGCAATTACGAGATTTAGTCAAATCCTGTAATTTCCGATAAATTTTTAATTTTAATGCTAAAAATTCAAAAATTCAATTCTTAAGCTAAGGAATGATAAATGTACCTTGCATAGGTTTTTTAATGGAAAATATGGAATAAAATGAAGGCAAAATGGATGGATTTGGAGACAAAAGTATGATTTTTGAAGTGAAAATAAGCATAAAATGGTACCCAACATCTTCCCCAAGAGGAAGACTTTGCATGTCCTCATGCAAAAAAAATGTTCGTAATCTCCTGTCAATAGCCTTCTGCCACCTTTGCTGCCTACAATAATGTATCCACATTGGCTTCAACTGTATGAAGAACTTTTAACCTCTTATATTTTTCCTTGTATGCTTGCTTTTGATGAAGCCATTTGTATGCTTGTTCGGAGATCCCTTTGTTTCGCTTTTGAAGCTTATTTTTCTTCTTCTTTAGTTTTTCATTTTCCTCATGAGTTTTATGGCTTTGAGTCCTCAACATTTCATTTTTTGTTTTCAAATATCTTTCCAAGACCTCTATTTCGTTGATCTTTTTCTTCAACTTTTTTATTTTCTTGTCTTTCTTATCAAGCCCTGATGTGGACCCACCAACCATTTCTTCTATTTGTTCTACTTTCTGTGGTGATTAAGTTTCATCTTTCATGTCTTCAATTAATTGTTTCACCTCTTCTCTCATTTGTTCATATGTGGAAGTCTATTGTTTTTCAAAATCATCATCTCTTAATGATTGTGCTTTCCCTACCTCTTTTTGTTTCTCCAAAGTCTGAATGTGTGCATTTTGTGCTTTTTGTGCTTCATCGTCACTTTCTTTTATTTGTCCTTTTTGGACTTGTTGGCTTTTTCTTGATTTCCTTTCATATGTGGTGAAAATCTTATCTTTTTCTTGGAATTCTTTTTCCATTTTCACCATACTTCTTGTTCTTCTCCTCCCTATAGGTTGTTCTGAGCTTGTTGCCTTGGGGTGTTGCATTTCATCCTCATCATCTGTCACAATCAAGTTCTGTTCTTCTTCGATTTTCTCTTCAACTGTTTCAAAACCATTTCCAATGATAAACTGCTTCCATGGCAAGTTCTATTTTTGTAGTTCATGTGTGATGATCATTTTGATGAAGCCATAGTGGTATAGACTCTTTTATGTATTCATCCCTTGTTTTTTAACAGCCTTAGCCATCTTAGAAAGGCTTTGCAATAGAAAGTAGGGCATGTTAATTTCACAATCACTATTTAAATGTTGCCACAATTTTATGTGATATAGGTAGACAATACTAAACCTTCCTTCACAAGTAATGAATTTTTGGATGAGATATGTTAATTCATCCCAAGGATGAATCAACCAACTTCTTGGAATTCCTTTTTTCCAATTTACTGCTGCAATCCTAGATCTGGATACAAAAGGTGCCCATGATTTGTCTTTAAAGTGTTTAGTTTTGAAGTATCTTTTTCCAGTTTGAGATAATCCAGTGATCTGTGCAATTACATCTTCAGAAATTCTAATGGTGTTGTTACCAACAGTGTCCCTTTCCCCATTAAATGAACAAACAAACTCTAAAGAGAACTTTTCACAATATCTATCAAACTTCTCAAAGAAAGATATCCACTAATTTTTTTCAATTATTTCTAGACAGTCTTTGTGAGTTTCTAATGGATCAAACTTCTCTGGTTCATACCTAGGCACCATTCTTTCAATTTTTAAAGAGAAAGACCCTGAAAAATATTTCACTGCTTATACAAAAAGGAGGTCTATCCTTGTCCAAAAAAAATTCAACCCTGTATATTCTTCAATCAACTGTTTTGATTTCTTCAAACTTGCAGACTCTGTTTTAATTCAATTCTGTGAATGTTCTTTCAACAATAATTTTCTGTTCAAATGAAACAAAGAAATCTCATTTTTTTAATTTCTAAACTTCTCTCTGTTAATTTCAATCATAAAGTTCTTGATGAAAGGGCATACCTAGCAATTCAATCTGCAATTTAAAAGCTTCCATGCCTTCTTGTTGAAACCCAACTCTGTTTTTCTTCTTACAATCAACCTCTGCTAGAAATGAATTGTTTATGTTCTCAAAACGTTCCTCAGGAAGTCGAAATTGTCACTTAACTTCACAATTCTTAACATTGAATTCGAACTTACCTTCCCTGGCTGACTCCTTCTTGAACATGTTCTCTTCTCCTTGGCTTATGCATTCACCTCCCACGTATTTCCTCAATGCCACGATTTATCCACAGGGCGAAAATGGTGTATGTTGACAGTGAAATTGTCAACATACAGTTCGTTGTTTATCAGAAATTTTGGGCTGGGTAGGCATAGGAAGGAACGCGTTGGATCGAGGAGGTAAGGTATAACGTAGGAATGTGTCAACAATTCGAATCTGGGGAGCGTCTAAGTGGAAAAACAGTATATGGAAAGAGGTGAAGCTACAACATTTTTAGGAAAGAGGAAAAAAAACATTGTGGAGGAAAATGAGAATGAGAGTGTTGACTTCAGGAGAAAAATCAACTTCTGTGGAGGGAATAATCATTCTTAACAAGGGTAGTATGGTAGAAATGCGTTTGTAGAATCTCTCAAATGAGAACTCATTGTTGAAAATGCCCTGTCATCATACCTCTTTCACTTATGAAACTTCACTTTCTTTTCTTGCAATCATCACAGGAAATGGTGTTCATCTTATGACTCCACTTTGACTTATAGCTTCCTGATTTATTTTCCTTTGAATAACCATTCAAATTATAACTCCAAATGTATTTTCCTTATGACCCCTATTTTTATTTTGAAGCAAACAACAATTTATAATGTCTCCATAAAACAAAGCATTTTACAATTGACATATTCAAAACAATGTGTTTGTATAATCAGTTTGATAACTTGTTTTGAAAATTTTTGTAAAGATTTTTAGGTTGGAAACCATAAAAATATTTACAAGAATAACCTTCTTTCTAATCATTCTCTTGTTGCTTGATTTCGAAAATCTAATTTCTCCTTATAGCTCCCTTAGAGACCAAATTGGTTTCTTTGAGTACTCTTTTTGATTCTTTGAGGGTATATGAAGTGATGAAGAGATAATGTAGGGGAAGGTAAAGGTATTTATCATTGCAAGCTTATGAAGATTTTTCCAAATTTTTAAAGCATTAAAAAGAAAAATTTATACTAATCTGTTTGTTGCTCCTTGTGTTGGTGATGTTGCTTGGTTGAAGCTGGTTGGAATGTTGTTGCAATTCCTCACTTGTGACAAATTTGATGAGGTTCTTCTTAGATTCCTTTGCATTCACAAATTTCACACAACAAAGGAAATTATCAAAGAGGCATGTCCAATCTAATAACAATTTGTATCCATGCAAGGAATATGCATGTAACCATTATTTCAAGGAAAACTAAATAAGGTAACAAGAAACACAGATTGAGATAAAAAAATATCAAAAGTATAGAACTGCCAAGTTACCATTCATAACTACATTTATATTTCAAGTTACCACTATAAGAATGTGACCCTATAGACATATACATAATCTATCAGCTATAGGAGTGTGAACCTCTAGGCATCTACAAGAGAGAAACATTACTACATAAGGTTATCATTACAAGATCTTGGTGTGCATAATGCTATAGAAATATATTTCTTTGGCCTCCACAAAAAATCAAGCACATGGGCCACCTATAAAAGACAATCAAACATCATTTGGAAGATCACAACATTCATCAAAGAAACATGAAATTTTTCATGCATCAAAGTGCATTTTTTCCAAATAAAAAATTCCATCAAAAGAAAGGTACAAAACATCTACTCATTCCTAAGAAACTATGATTTAGATAGGCATGACATGTCACCATAACCTACTTCTYGATCAACCTAAATTCACTCTATGACTACCCTAAATTGTGTCATTATGGTCGTTGAGATCTAATTTGGGGGGAAACAACTTGATGTTTGCATAATGACATCATCTATCAGAGTAAAACAAGGTTAGGTCACATCAAGTCAAGAATGAAATCATAATGAGTAGAATTCTAATGAAAAAAATAAAATTTGAATTATGATAACATCATATTGAAGGAAAAGGAGGAGACTAGTCAACATTTGAATCCATCCCAAGTTAAGACAAAAGAAATATGATTTTCCAAAGCTTGAAGCCTAAAACCTAAGATGATTGAAGATAGTCTGGTTTTGTCAAAGAGTCTAAGAGTTGAGAATTGTTGACAATCCAAGTCCAAGTTTCCAAATCTCAAAGCATAAACCCTAAGATGATTGAATACAGTATAAGTATATAGAAAATTCTAAGTGTTGACATAACCTAAGTTAACCTCGAGATAAGGTAAACATTGTAAGTGTCCTTGAGGAAAGAATAAGGAGTATATATTGAGTAATAATAATTTGAGTCATGTATTAAATCAACAAAAATACATGTATTAAATCAGAAAATCTAAAACTGTCCATAATTTTCTGCTAAAACAAGGTATTTTCTGTTGAAGTGGCCCTGTTTGACAAGCATTGACCAGACACCTGGAAAGCTCAGATCTCGAACCTGGTAGATATTCATCCATCCTTGTACATAAAGGATCATGACACATGTCTTTGATTTCTCCCAACTGTTCTGAAAGTACACAAACATTGGAGAAATTATGAGATTTAGTCAAATCCTGTAATTTCTGATAAATTTTTAATTTTAATGCTGAAAATTCAAAAATTCAATTCTTAAGCTAAGGAATGATAAATGTACCTCGCATAGGTTGTTTTATGGAAAATATGGAATAAGATGAAGGCAACATGGATTATAGGTTTTAGGTGTTAGGATTTATTGGGGTTAAGTGTTAGAATAAGGTTTAAGATAATATGGATGATATGGGTTGTTAGGTGATGGAAGTTAGGGGTTTTAGTTGAATACGGGTTTGGGTTATAACTGTTATGGGTTCTACATTAGACAAGTTATGATTTATAAGGGTACTCATTGGCTATAGAGTTTAAGGAACCATTTTATATTGGTAAGGGGTTATATTATAGTTTATAAGTAATATTAGGGTTAGGAGTAATATTAATGGTTGTATAATTTAGGTGTTAAGAATGGTTTTTTAGGTATTATAAGAAATATGGTTTTCATGAGTTATAATTTTTTAAGTGTTAAATATTATAAAGTATAAGAATTGAGGGTGTGAAGTTATGGGGGTGAAGATTATATTAGTTATAGGGTTTAGTGGTTATAGTTGTCAAAGGTTATATGGATTAGAGGTTATATAGATTATATGGGTTAGAGGCTCTAGATGTTAACATGTAGGGGTTAAAAGAATTAAGGGT
>JZKD02S0492632.1:0-17037 GCA_000966675.3 Picea glauca
AGGTGACCATCCATGAAAGGATGCGTCCCTTGAATAATCAATAACTACTTATTATTATCATTTACTTATTATATACTATATTTAATAATCAATAATAATTATATTATTAATTATTTTCTTTAGAGAATATCTTCCCAATGTTGTTCAAACATCAACACTCCCTCTCAACGAGGGAGACATTCTGCAACATGCCACTCTTGTCTTTGAAGTATACAAACTTCACCCTAGACTCATAACACTTGTCTGTCAGTCTTGGGAGGCATCTCTCTCCCACCTGAACTAAGGATTTACTCCTTCTGCGATTCTCCCTCTGAGCCAATTAACTCTCTCTAAGATTAGGCTCACTTTGGGTCCGCATGTAATAGCATATAACATCTTGAGTCTTTATCATTCCTTGTAAAATCACCATGACTAGGACAAAGACCACACTAGGATCTTTCACCACAGGCACACACCTATGAGTGAATGTCGTCTTGATGCTAACTGACACATGGAAATAACTTCAAGCACCTTGAGTCCATATTATTACTTGTCATGATCAAGGAAGGACTCCTTTGTGATAAATGTATCCTATCTATTGGTCTGCAGCCCAATGTAGGATAAGTTATGCCTGATGGTGAAACATCAACACTCTCTCTTAGCTAAGGAGGTATATTTCCATAGTAGTACACAACTACTGTCCAGAGAGACGCAGTCTCCACCAGTGGTACAGAACCACCGTAGTAGTAAAAGATTTGTCACACATGGCACTCCCAGGTGGACTTCTAGAGGCTACTCTCTCTAGGAACACTTAGGGTCAACTCCCCATAGTGTAAGACATCAAGGGTCAACTCCCTTGACATGTCCTCATGTTCTCTAAACATGGGACAATGGGCTATAATCCCAAATGCACTTATTCCTTCTTGAATAAGTGTCCTCATAGATAAACTCAAATCAATTAACAGAGGAGTACGATCTGGATAAAGTTTGTCACATATGGCACTCCATGTGGACTTCTAGAGGCTACACCCTCTAGAAACACTAGGGTCAACTCCCATAATGTATGACATCAAGGGTCAACTCCCTTGACATGTCCTCATGTGCTATTCACATGGGACATTGGGTTATAATCCCAAATACACTTATTCCTTCTTGAATAAGTGTTCCACTTATCCCTTCTCGGATAAGTGTCCTCACAGATCAACTCAACTCAATTCACAGAGGAGTATGAATTGGAGAAAGTTTGTCACACATGGCACTACATGTGGACTTCTAGAGGATACACCCTCTAGAAACACTAGGGTAAACTCCCATAGTGTATGACGTTAAGGGTCAACTCCCTTGACATGTCCTCATGTGCTCTCCACATGGGACGTTGTGTTATAAGCCCAACCACACTTATCCATTCTAGGATATGTACCTCACTTATCCATTCTTGGATAAGTGTCATCACAGATAAAATCAACTTAGTCACATAGGAGTATGATCTGGAGAATGTCTCAGGAAGTTGCAAACATCAACACTCCCTCTCAACAAGGGAGGAATTCACTTCCATGCCAAGTCTATCACGGAAGTACTTAAACTTCATCTTGGTTTGGTAAGAACATCAACAACCTGCTCATCTGTAGGAAGGTACTGAACCAATACTTCCTTCCTTTGCACCATGTCTCAGATGAAATGGTACTTGATCTCAATGTGGTTCGATTTGTCATGAAACACTGGATTATCATATATTTTCACACAACTTTGGTTACCACAATGAATAATGGTGGAATCCAACACATGTTCAAATAGATCTGCAAGGAGATTTTGAAGCTACACTGCTTCACGAAATGTCAAACTTAATGCAATGTATTATGGTTCTTTTGTGCTCAACGCCAGAGAATTTCATTTACTACTACACCAGGAAACCATGAAAGATACCAAAGTGAAGCAACACATGAAGGTGCTATTTCTGTCCACTGTTCTCCCTACCCAATCAGAGTCAATATATTCCTGCCATATCATATCAATACTGGAATTATATCTCAAACCATGTCGAACTGTGCCTTGCAAGTATCTCAACACATGTTTCACAACAATCTAGTGTGTCTATCTCAGCTGACTTATAAACTGGCTAAGTGCACTCATTGCATAGAAAATATTTGGTATGGTGTTAACCAGATACATCAATTATACAATCAACTATCTGTACAAAGTAAGATCAATTTCGTCAAAATCGGAAGAAGACACACTTAGTTTCTTTAGATTCATCATCATTGGTATAGCCACGAGCTTGAAGTTCAGTATCTCAAACTTCTTCAATATCTCAACTGTGTACTTCCCTTGACTCAAGAAGATCTCATCAGTTCTTTGCCACTCCGCTAGTCCTAAGAAATAGTGAATCATACCAAGGTCCTTGATCTCGAAATCAGAGGCCAATGCATACTTGCATAAAAATTAAATCTCTATGTATCTGTGAGGAATAAATCATTAACGTAGAGGACCAAAATTAGGGCTTCACCATTAACAGTTTTGTAGTATAGGTTGGGATCAACAACACTTTTTCTGAAGCCCAAACTCATCAGGTGTCCATCAATCCTCGCATACCAAGCTCAAGGTTTCTGCTTGAGTCCATACAGGGCCTTCTTCAACCTACACACATGAGACTCCTTCTCATGTATGATGAAACCATATGGCTGCTCGATGTATATTTCTTCCCCAATATCTCCATTGAGAAAGGTTGTCTTCACATCCATCTAATGTAGTCTCTAACCCATGGATGTTGCAGGGGAAATAATCATCCGGATAGAAGTGTATCGAGCAACAAGATGATATGTCTCCTCATAATCTATTCCCTCCACCCGAGAGAATCCTTTAGCAACAAATATCGTTTCGTGCCTCTTGATGATCGCATCAACTGTTTGTTTGATCTTGTAGATCCATTTGTAGGTCACTGAATACTTCCCTTAAGGTCTCAGAAAAATATCCCACACATCATTCTTCGTGATGGACTGATACTCCTCCATGATGGCATCTCTCCATACTGGCTAACTATATGCCTCCTCATAACAGGAAGGATTGGAATCAATGATGTGGCTCATAGATGTAGTATAGAATGAATATCTCTAAGGTCTCTTTCTCTCTCGAAAGGTACCATGAGGGTTTGCATGTCCTTCTACCTCCTGCAGAGTTTGACAATCCCATGCAAGTATCTTCCGACCTACTACAATATCTCTGGAAACATTAACTAGAGCTACAGGATCAATATCCATGTGAGACCCTCTATATCTCTTAAAGGATACCTCGTCCTCTGTCTCTACTCCCTCTATATGTAGTACCACCTCCCTCTCTATAAGTGCCTCTACATACACTAGAATTGTTTCCATGCCTTCTTTCTCAACATCATGTACTGGGACTGCTACAATCTCAAGTTTCAATTTACATATGGATGGGAACCCACTTTTATTTTTATTTTATGCAAGAAATAAATGTACATAGCTTCTCAAATTAATTTGAATCGCAACACACATAAAATGTTGCAATAGTACTAGCCCATACTTCAAATTTTAATTTCTTTCCATCAAATAGACAATTGAGTTTAATGGGTTAACCATGACACCAAAATATGAACTTTAGCACCTTCCCATATCAGTATGCATATTTCCTTCTTGGAAAATTTTGATTGTATAGGGTTCAAGAACTTCAAATTCTCCACCCATATCCCCAAAGAGTGCAAGTGCCTCCTCATTGACTCGGGAATATTCTCACATAGAAAAAATATTTCCCAACCAAACAATCCACTCTCTTTGGCACAAAGGTAGTCCCTCAGTCTTGGAATGAACTCCATCAATGACGAGAAAAATCTTATCAGTGCAACAAGCGCCCAATTAGATTTCTTCATTATTAGCAGTAAGACCACACCACCCACCTTTACAAACTTTAACATTGTCTTGGGTGCCACGTCTGCCATCCTCACAAAATAGTACAATATCGTATCTGTAATATAATATGCCATTTCCAATCGAGGAACAACATGCTTCCTTCCTTTCTTTCTAAACAAAATTGATTTAGACTATTTGCTTCCATGGGAAATGACATATCATATCTGTAATATAATATGTCATTTCCGCAGGGTCAATTGATTTGCTTCCATGATGACATGTCATTGGACTATTTTTAAGACACGACCAAGTAAACATAATAGTCGGGAATAAGTTGGTGAGAGCCCGAACTGTAGAATAAACCAACCCATTATGCATTGTATGATCACCCCAAATGGTGTCAGCTTCACGATCTTCCAAAATCCAATAAATAGTTCAAATGGAAGCAAGATATTAAAAAAAACATGCACGACTTTTCCCATACTTCCTCCACGAATGAATGAGCTTGGGAATGATGTTCAAGGGTTGGATTGAAGCAATTTTATAATTTAATTGCTAATCCTCATTATTGGCATAAATTATCCTGAGCCTACTGTGACATGCCACAATAACAAATCTCACTTTGCATGCCAATCTCTTTACCAACCCCAATCACATGTTACATACAGTAACCAATGTTGGTTTTTATTGCTCGTAAAATTTGTCCAACATCAACTTTGCCACCTTTATCCACCTCTGAAGAGTCTGAACGATTCCATTTGAGCTTATGACTTTCATAGTGCCGGAAATGACAGATTTCAAAGAGCAAGAAATGTAAGTGACCATTCCAAACTCTACTTCAGGGATGAGAGATGAGGGGCATGATGCATTTATAAAGGACGAGTTTCCTCTCTCATTTTCCTAGGCTCTCCTGTGAGGGAGTAAATCCTAGTCCTTCTCTGATACCATGTTGGTTTTTATTCATATGAGATATAAGAGATATTTGATATATTATTACAATAATGAGTGTTCCATATATAGGGAACATAATGTGACCATCCATGAAAGGATGTGTCCCTTGAATAATCAATAACTACTTATTATATACTATATTTAATAATCAATAATAATTATATTATTAATTATTATCTTTAGAGAATGTCTTCCTGATGTTGTCCAAACATCAACACATGGGTGGACAGATTCACGACTATAATTTGAAAATAAAATACATCCCCGTGATCTTTCCATTCCGTAGAATATATTAAAAATGGTTAAGTATTGGTGGGGTCTTCCTCCATAGATTATATTTTTTCTAAGTATAAAAAAAATAAAGGGAATAAAAGGTAAAAGAATTAGAGAAAAAATAAGGTCGACACCTTTATAGTGAGTTTTGGGTTGAGGTTCTTGTATATAGATTGGAGTGTTCTTTGCAACATAACTACCAATTTCCTACAACCCTTTGTTTGTTGATTCGCTGGTTTTCCATTTGCAGGTTGTGTTCTTGATTAGATTCAAGAACTTTTTTGCATCATATTGGAAAAGACAAAAAAAGTATTTGCATGCATACAATATTTTGAAGCATTAAAGACAAAGTACATTTTTGAAGTGTTTGGTTTGAGATCTTGTCAAAATTTTGGTTCTATTTTGTCTTGCATGGTTGCTTGGTGTTTGAGAGGTTGCATTGTAAAGTTTGGAAAGAAAAAGACGTTTTCAGTCCCGTAGCTAGAATTAATTGAATTGAACGATTGTATTGACATATTTACATTTATTTGGTTGGTTCAAGAGTCCAAAACATCATAAAATTTTCATCCATTTCCCTTTGACCTAAAAACAACCATAAGAAAAAATTCATAAAGTTAAAATCAACTAGACTCTTTTATTTTCTAGTGAACTAACACTAGATAAGTTTAGGGCCTTGGAACAAGATTGGAGAGTGAACCCTTCAAGGCCAAAAAAATGAAACATAGAAGTCACTAAGGAGTGTAAAATCCATTTTTTCAACCAATGTGTCTGGAAGATCCTCTAACATAGGAGTCAAGCTCGAGGTCACATCGAGGAAAGTGGGGAGATTACCCCTCTTTTCTTGTTTTGGTGTTTGCGATATCACTTCGATTACTATGCATATCAGAGTTTCATTAGTGCCACGAATCTGTGTGAGGTAACACCCTCAAATATTTGGTCTTAGTTACCCTGCCTTTACGTGTTTTCAAACTTTCGAATATTAGCCCAATCATTGATTATGAGGTGGTAGCCTTAGTGACCATTCCTAGGTATCCTACAAAGGTGCCTGCAGGTGGGACGTTCCTATGGTACCTGGGGTAGACAGTCGTTCATGGTCTCATTTCTCCTGGAGGGTGCTCATATTAATAAAGGGTACTTGCATCGGTCGGGGCTATTTTGTGTAGATCATCATAACTGCTCCTCATACCTTTGCTAGCCAATATTATGGGGACTTCATATTCCACAAAGGGTTGGTTTTCGGAAGCATCCCTGAGCCATTGGTTTTCTTGTTTTTATCCTAGATTTTTTAGGGGTGTGCTCTTTGGTTCCGAGTCTACGTCAACATTAGGTTGAATTATGTTTTTATTTGCATATATTATTTTCACCATTGTTGAATTATTGCGTTGGTTCTGTCGATGACAAGGATTAGAGCCAATCACAAAGGTACAACCACCTCTCAAGAAGCTCGAGATAGGTGATCGTGAATTCAAAGAGTCATATATTTTGTTTCAAGAGATTGGTCTAGTTGAAGTGGAAGTAGTCGATGAAATTCCTCCACCCAAATTTAACCCTCATTTGACTAGATTTGATACTCCCATGCTTGTCTAGGTAAGGAAAATTTTCAGTGAACCTTTTTGTTTGTTTAGTGAACCTTACACCATGTTGGGACCAAGTGTTTCGTCCAGTTTGGCCTAGCCATCGATCCAATCCATGAGTGGGATTAGAGGAATCCCAATGATGTCCACTTTACCTTCCTTGAGTGCCATTGGACCTACACCATATATGCCCATTTACATAGGTTCCTTTATCTGGGGGATATTGACCATGTCCTCTTTTCCATCCACTAGTATACCTATCATTCCCACACCCATCCCATCCATTCCTATGCCCACAGATGGATCTCTTTATATTGGGGTCCAAGATTTGGTTTTAGCATGGGGGTGGAATTATTTCCACCTCTGCCATTCCTATGGGTGGCTCAAAATTGTTGAGTGTTGGTTTACCTTTTGGGTGGAACTTTTCTAGTGTTTTTGGGGCTATCCCTAGTCAGTATGAGGGAAATAGTGTGTTAGTAGGGTTTAATTTCTTATGTGTTATAAATTACTTCCCTAGGGGCACATCCATTGAGGGTAACTTTTCATAATGAGGAGGATATCTCTTTATCCATATCTCCGGTCCCTGGGGTTCTTCCCCGGGACTAGTCTTGAGAACACATTTCCTTTTGGGCATACACTTATACCCCTGGGGGAAATCCCCTCAAGGGAATTCATAGTCTTGGGATAGTCCATGATCATGGGAATGCCATCATCCCTATGGGTACTTACACTTCTGGAACAACACAACCCTCCGACAATGTAAACATAGAGGGACCACAAGGTTCATCTAGGACTTCAAAAAATTCATCTTCCTACCAATATTCATTTTCTCATATGTCATTTCCTTTCCTTACAACATTATAATTTCCTAATTTGTTTTGTTTAACAAATGGTCCTGTTTCCCATAACCCTTCATGGCTGGTTATTCCTACGATGCTACCATCATACATGCCCAAATTCGACGAAAAATTGAGAGAAGACACTTCCACACACATAATGATGTATCATTTGTGGTGCTCATCCAATTATTTGATGGATGATAGTGTAAGGTTGAATATTTTCTAGATATCTCTGACCAAAAGTGTCACCAAATGGTATATTGAATTGTAATACACTTCCTTCAATAGTTTTAATGACTCGACGATGGAATTTTTAACACATTACCAATTTCAATTCTATATGATATAGGAACAAATCTCTTGACATCACTACTTAAGGATACTCCCACTCACATTTTATTTCATATACATGAGTGGAGACAAAGACATAGGATTATCAAGACTGCGATTCCAAAAAAAATCCTAATGGAGTGGTTTACAAAGTCCCTCTTACCACCCATTCCAAGGATGTAGCTATGGCTAGGGTGGATATCAAAGAGAAAGCCATCACGTGTGCCCAAAAATTAGAATTGATTTATTCTAATTCAACTACTCTCTATGATATTATCCCACATGCTCCTAGGACATCAAAAGATCCAAGAAATCCAAACCCAAGACCCCATATCGATGGTGTGATGGGTTATGTATCCCCTGCCTTTGTGGGCTAGTTAGTTGATCAGATGGGGTTGATTAATTGGGTTGGTTTTCATTGATGTCAACCCATGAAGAAAGTCTGGTAGTGAATTTCAGTAGCATAATGGTTTGGGTAATGGACCCAAGTTTGTTTGATGGATAATGGTATGCATTTTGATATATTTGTAAGTAATACTATTCCATATGGATAGTACATGTCATGCCATTTCCAGTGGTATGTGGAATGTCACATAACTCCTCACGGTTAGAGAGATATGGCCATGTGAAGTTGGAGAAAGGTTTGGGTAATGGACCCAAGTTTGTTTGATGGATGTATGGGTTTTGATATATTTGCAGGTAAGAATATTCTATATGGATAGTACATGTCATGCCATTTCCATTTGTATGTGGAACGTCACATAAATATTCACGATTAGAGAGTTATGGCCATGTGAAGTTGGAGAACCCTCATGAGTCATCTTGAAGCTCCAAAAGGTCAAAGTAGTCAAAGTGGTTTAAGAGATTTTAGAAGGTAAATAATAAAGTGAAGTGATGAGTGTACTATAAGTCAAAGTGAATACTGTTATCACTCTATAAATTACTAGAGGTTGTCAGGGGGCAGAAGAAATTTAACATAATTAACTTACCAAAACCACTTTGAAACTGGGATGTAGCCCTGCCAGTATTAGAGAGGGATCTCTCTATATGATTTAGATCTGTTTGGGTTTTAAGATATTAGGCTAGTTAAATGAATCTGGGTTTGTTTATTTTGTTTATAAATATGGCTGAAAAATTTCTTTAAACATCCATTGGGCTATGGGGTAGGTGTTAAGGATTGAGATCAGATACAAATTTAATTAGGTTTCTCCACAGAGCAAGATAATGAAAATGTTGGATCTTTTAGAATTTAAGTGATGGAAAGACAGAAAAGGTGAGATAGTCAATTGAAATAAAGAAGCATTTAAAAAAAACAAAAAAACAAAAAACGCTTTCTTAATGATGGACCACACTAGTTTGGTCCAAAACGTCGAAAATCAGAAAACCTATGCGATGAATCTGAAAGAAATCTCTGAACAATAACATTCAGATCGTTAAAAGCCAAAAATAGAGTATATGAGACAAATTTTGTACTTAAACTCCTTTTAAACAATTAGATTAGAAAACAAAATGATAACAAAAAAGGATAAACATTAACTTAGAAGAAACACATCACCAACATCAACATGCAGGAATTCTGTGAAATCTCCTTTTTATTACTGGTAGATCTCTTAAAAAAGATTACAGATACAAATCACTTGGGCGCAAAGATCAACCCTCAATACTTTGAAGTCTGAAGTATTTATAGAAAAATTACATCTGATCCTATCATTAATGATCAAGATATGGTGTA
The DNA here is from genome assembly GCA_000966675.3 of Picea glauca. NCBI lineage: Eukaryota > Viridiplantae > Streptophyta > Pinopsida > Pinales > Pinaceae > Picea > Picea glauca. The sequence continues at coordinate 9,542 of JZKD02S0492632.1, forward strand.
GAGAAAATCTAACTAACTATATTACATACTACAAAAAAGTAGGAATGCTAAATGATCCTCTCGAATCCTTCATGCTGATTCTGAGGAAGGTGGTTGGTGATTCATCTTTGACTTGACTATGAATTTTCTTCATGCTGACTCGGATGTACACATCATCTTTACTTGATGAAGGCACAAATGTATTCCCATCTCTTTTGGCTGGGGATGGATACCTTGAGTAATCTTCTGTAAGTTTCATCCATCTTTGTGTACTTAGAAAAGGTTGGATTGGTGATGAATATGTACTGTATCTCATGTTGGATGCTCAGGTCCAACTGTAGAGTATCCAAGAATTCTTTGCCAGTAATCTTGCCCTATATCCCAACAAACTTAGAGCCATATTTTTCCATTGCTAGAATCTTTCGCTTGTAGTCTGAGAGAGTAATTAGCTTGTCATTGATCACTAATAAACCTGAAATCCCTTTCTTGTGTAGTGAGTCGATCTTTGCTAAAGAATCTTTTCACACCAATATCCATGTTCTAAGATTTATATTCTAATTGCAGCATCAATCCTTTCTTGGTTAAAACCTTCTTGACCTCAAGGATTGTCTCTATTATATCCTCAATTTCCAGTGCTTCCAATTATTATTTATTCTTTGGATTCAAGAACCTAATGATCTCTGTGGCCTCGGTAGGAATTTCACCCAATTCTCTCTTTATCTTGTCGATGGATTGCTTGGATCTTTGCACTAGCTCGTGCTGCTCAAACACAATCTGTATCAGGGGCCAAATATCTGTCATTTATTGGTAGATGTCCATCCAAATATTTTCCTTGGCCTCTGAAAGTGTTTTGGCCATGACTGTCTCCTTCTGTAGCTTCTGAAGTTATTTCTTAAGCCTTTTTGACTTGTGCATTTTTGTATTGTAGCTATATTGAAATGTGGACATAAGTTTCTGAAGGTTATTGATCTCCTCTTGCAGTCTTTTGATTTATTGTCCTTCCAGAGACATGTCTTCCATCGAATTTGCCAACTTTTCTGATGCATCTAGAGCTGTCACTGAGATAACTGATGGGATTTCTTTTGTTGTGCCTATTGTTTTTGTACTGATCCTTGTGAGAGGCACTTCTTTTAGTGGGATGATATTCATTGGCACACTTTTCTCTTTTTATTTGACCAACTTATCTAGCTCAACCTCCATTTCCTTGATTTTTGCATTCTGCTCCATGATTATTTTTAACATTTCCTCCTTGTGGCCTTTAGTCTTATCCATTTCCTTCGCCCGTGGGTCTTCTATGGCAGGAATTTTCAATTGTTTCCTTAAGGATGCTATATCAACATTCTTCTTCTTTAGTAATTCTTCTATTGCTTTGACATTGGAAGGATCATATCCAATTTTGAGTACCATTTCCTCCAGATATTTTATCTTGTTATATTTTTCTAAAGAAGACACTTTCTCCAGCTTCAGCTGAGTCTGGATGTTGTTTAAGGAAACCTGTAACTTTGCAACAATCATGGAGGTGTTTTCTAGAGTGAAGAAAATCGTCTCCCCAGTCTGTCTATGCATATCCATTTGGTCGGCTGGATGCACTTCTTTGATATCAAGCTCAAATGTTGACCTTTTATAATAAAAAATCACCTTAGGATGAGGCACCTATGCTTGCAAGAATTCCATGCACATCCTTCCTTTCTCTATATCAAAGGAAGAGATCAATCTATGCTGTGCTGTAGAAGTATGTTTCCAGAATTGTGCATAGGTACTATTGGTCAACAATTCATTCTTCTTTTTGATCAGGTTATACTTCTCAAAGATGTTGAGTCCTGCAGGATCTTGTGAGGATTTGGTTGACAATCTGATGTCTATTTTTTTACTGGATGAAGAAGTGGACATCATTTGATGACTTCCTCAGAAAAGTGGTGAGTGTTCTCAACCCATTACTATGGTGGACCGGGTTTCTTCTCCTCTAGACCTGTCAGGTGTATGAATGGTCTTGGGTATTTTCCTATAAACTTGGAAGTCCTCTATTGAGACTTTAGTGACTGAGGGAGATGCTTCTTGCTTGGGCCTCTTCTCTGTTGGTACTTGTGGAGTAACAATTTGTGAAATGATGGCATGAGAAGGATGATGTTCAATGTCAGTCAGAGTGTTTTCCTCCCATTCTATCTGGTTCATGTATATTTCTATCTCTGGTTTAGGCACATGAGCATAGGGGGAAATTTTGTTCTTCAATCTGGTTTTTGCAATGATACCACATGGATCATAGTTCCATGGGAAACTTTGCTTGAAATTCATCTCTTGTAACAACTTGTTTGCTTCTTCTCCTGTAGCTTTGCTGTTGCAAATGAAGGAACCTATATGACCTTTGATCCTGAGCTGTTGTTTCTTCTTTAAAGCCACAAAATGAATTGCATCTGAATTGATCATCTGTTTGATATATTCCAGAGAGAATATATTGAAATGAAAATACTTGGGTATCTTGTAAGGTGGTAGTTCGCAGCCGTAGACCCTGATTTCTGTGTGATCCTGGTAGAGTTACCAATCACTTGTTTTAGCTAGGTCTGACAAATGTAGGATCCTATGAATTTCCTCATTTATCCTCGGCTCTGTTCTTCCACTAAGAATACTTACCACTGGATGGTAAAACAGATCAATGAACTACTTGAAATTGAACTCAGATGAGTTCTTTCTCACTAACGATGTCCAGGATGTCACAGGTTGTGGGTTACTGTTTGGGTTTTTCACAAAGTGCGAAACATAATGTCACCACAAAACTTAGGATAAAGATTTTTTATGGGGTTTTCGATGCTCCCCTTCCTTCATTTTTGTCACCAAGGGGACAAAATACAACATTATTAACTCAAATCAAAGAATTTAACCAAATTTACATCCATTTATTGAAATGAAAGAATACTAACCTATATCCTACTCTAATCACCTAGAAAAGTTAACCTAGATTAGACTGTTGAGCTAAAGAATTACTCTAACCTAGGACATTTGACCAAATTTAAACTGTTTGATCAAACTTATTCACTAACCTATCTAACTTGGCTAAGATTAGATTGTTTAGCCCAGTTTATTCACTAACCTTTCTACATAAATTCAAAGTAATTGACCATGATTAAACAGTATGAATCAAGCCATTCTTATTGCATGGGGTTTTATCATTGTTCTTTTCATACCCTCTTTTATTTATTATTTATTTTTCTTTCTTTTATTTATTTATTTATTTTTCTTTTCTTTCTTTTTGTAAATCATTTACAGACTGAAATATTATTTACAACAAAAATTCAACTATAGGGAAAATTTCTAGTCACCAGTTGATCCTATGAAACATAGGGTTATAATAGTGGCTCCACCTGGGGATAGTGCTCTCCTTGTGAGGTGCCAAGAACCTGCTACCTGATGCTTTGAAAAATCTTCTCTAGTGATTCTTCTACAACTTGATTTGTTTTATTTTGAAAATCTGGTGGCACTGGTCTATGTCTTAGGGCCTTCTCTTCAGGCTTCAACCATATGATCAACAACACCCACACATAACATGAAAGTAAAAATGTTTTGTACAATGAGGCAGATGGTTAAAAATATTTATTTTGGTGGAACGTAATGCTTGAGTATCCTGCCATTGATAGGTCCTCCTGGCAGAACTACTCCATCACTGTCCTTGAGTAAGAATGCATTGTTTCCTCTATAAGCTTGGATGATGTAAGGGCCTTTCCACAAATTGTAAAATTTCCCATGCTTTCCCTTGTCTTCATTTATGGAATCCCATTTTAGTATTAGGGTACCTAATTCAAAATCATCTTCCTTGGTTCTCCTGTCATAAATCTTTTTGATGCTCTCTTGGATTACCTAGGTCTGGTTATACACTTCTTCTATGGACTGTTGCAGTTGGATCATCTGATTTATTCTTCTTTGGGTATCATTAGGCTCTGCTTGTACCTCTTGCAACAATTTCATAACAGTAACTCCCAAAGAAGTGGGGAAAACTGCATTAGTTCCATATACCAACTGATATGGAGACATACCAATTGATCTTTTTGTGGTTAACCTGTCAGTCCAGAGTGCATGGACCAACTTGTTATGCCAGGACTTCTTGTTTTCCCGCAACATATTCTTTATGATATTCACCAAAATTTTATTTGAGGACTCAACTAACCCATTTCCCTGAGGCTAATAAGCTGTGAAGTGTCCCAAAGTAATCTGGTACTTGCTGCAAAATTCTATTAGCTTTTTGGATCTGAAAGTTGTCTCATTGTCAGTTATGATCTTCCTAGGGAATCTGAAATGAGATAGAATATTAGTTTCCAAGAATTTAATAATGACAGATTCAGTGGCTTGCCTGTAGGGTACAACTTCAATCCACTTTGTGAAGTAGTCTGTAGTTGTGAGGATCCACTTATGCTGGCCTAAAGAGGGTGAATGAATATCACCAATAAAGTCCAAACGCCATTGCTAGAATGGATCTTCAACTAAAATAGGTTTCAGGGGTAGAGGAAAAAGTTTCCTTTTACCTTCAAAGACTTGGCACTTGTGGTAGGAGGTTACCTTTTTATGAACTTCTGCAAACAAGGTGGGCTAGTAAAAACCATCTCTAAGGATCTTGTTAGTAGTAGTCTTCCAAATTAGATGCCCACCACAATCTCCTTCATGAAAATCCTGTAATGCCTTGTCATCTTCATCCTTTAATAGACAATTAAGTAAAATGCCTCCAACATCTTTCCAATAAAGGTGTCCATCCATAATACAATATTTCAATGCTTTTAGTTTTAATAATCTAGCTTTAGTCTTAGTTAGACCAGGGGGAGCTTGTAAATTATGCAGTACAAATATGAGGTCTGCGTACCATGGAGAATTTAAGAATACCTCATTTACATGTGGAGTCATCTGCTCTCCCTGTTCATCAGTTGTAGCTAAGAAATTTATATCTAAAGCACAAAAATTGGATTCAACCATCAATTTGGCCAAACCTTGACCCTTGATCAGTTTAGTTAGTTTGATTTCTATATTATATTCCAGAATCACATCAATCCATTTACCTCTCCTACCATATGGGTTATCCTAAGTCAGGATATCCTTCATCACTGCATTTGGAACATAAGCAATAGTATGAGAATGTAGAATGTAAACTCTAAAATCTTTAATCACTTTTACCAGGGAAAAAGCCTATTTCTCCATTATATTGTAGTTCAATGCAACATCTCTCAATGAATTTCTAAAAAAGGCTATGGGATGTTCATGCCCTTCACTATTTTTCTGCAATAAAACTGCTACAATGGTGTGTTCAGATGCAAAAGAGAATAAATAGAAATCCTTAGTGTAATCTGGATTGACAATACAAGGGCTTGTGTAAGTGCATGTTTTACTTGCTCAAATGAATGTTTAGATTCAATGTTCCATTTTATTTTGGTATCTTTTTTCATCATATTTGTAATGTTCTTGAGGAGTTCTGCCAGATTGGGTATGAATATTCTCAGAAAATTTATTTTACCAATGAATGATTGCAATTCTTTAATGTTCCTAGGGTGGCCTAATTTCTAGATGGCCTCTATTATTATGGGGTGTATCCTAATTCCATATTTAGAGATTATATGCCCCAATAACTTTCCTTCTTCTAAAACAAAAGGATTTTTCTTGGGATTCAATGAAATCCTGAACTTTTTGCACTTATCAAACACTCGTATGAGGTGTTTTAAATGTTCCTCATCTGATTTGGAGTAGACAGTAACATCATCAAAATATATGACTATAAACCTATCGAGCTCATCCACAAAGGCAATGTCCATTGCTCTTTGGAAGGTGGAACCAACATTCATCAAACCAAAGGGCATTTTCACATACATGAAAGTTCCCCAGGGTGTGGTGAAAGCTATTTTTTCCTGGTCGTCTGGGTGGACAATGACTTGGTTATAGCTTGAAAAACCATCTAGTAGAGAGATCCTACTGGCCCCAACTACATTTTGTAAGATGTGATCCATTTTAGGCAGGGGATAGTTGTCTTTGAGGGAAACCTTGTTGATGTTTCTGAAATCAATGGAAAGCCTGATTTCACTAGTCTTCTTTCTGGTAAGAACCACATTGGAAACCCATTTTGAAAATCTTAAGGGGACTATAATTTTGGCATCATACATCTTTTTAATATCTTTTTCTATCAGGGGCAGTAACTTTGGATTGATTCCCCTAAGTTTCTTCTTGAAAGGATTATGTTATTCTTTTATTGGAATCTTGTGTTGTATGATACTTGTGTCATAAGACTTTAAATCCTAATAGATCTAAGCAAAGACATCTACAAATTCCTTAAACAGTTCAATATATTTGTGTTTTTTCTCAGGGGGTAAATATTTAGACAGTTTTATCATTTTGGGTTTTTCCTCTGTTCCTATATTACATTCCTCGACCTCCTTTCCACTAGTTTCAATCTTTGGATTTTTTGCTACATCGTTGAAATCAAATAGTTCTTCTAAAGGAACCAAGCCTCTAGGTAAAACAATATTCTTCAATTGAAAAATATTAGAGCCTTCATCTTTTTCATTTATTTGATCAGAATCTACTTTATTTACACTATCATTTTCAAATTCTGATCTATTTACACTATCATCATCACTCTCTACATCTATATTTGTACACTCAAAATCATTTTTAGACTGTAGGAAATCTTCAATTTGCTCATCATTGCCAAATACTTGCCAGTACCTGATGTTGTCTGGGACAACTGGTCTACACTTCACCTCTACTGTGTATTGGCAATTTGGATGGAAAGGTATTTTGCATGTGGCTTTTGAAGTAGCCAATCCATCCGCAAGTATGTTCTAGCCTCTGGGCATTACCTGCAAGTCAATTTCAATGAAACATTGTAAAAAATCTAAAACAACATTTCTATAAGCTCTGAGTCTAGGATGTTTAACTGAATACTCACCTTTGATTTGTTTAATGACAAGTTCAGAGTCCCCTCTTACCATAATCATTTTGGCACCAAGCTTCTTCAATAACTTCAGGCCAAGCATCAAGGCTTCATACTCAACTATGTTATTGGTGCACTGGAAATTCAGTTTGTAAGAGTGTCTTTAGGAATACCTTGATTAATGATTATGAAACCACACTCCAACTCCAACTTCTTCTTTGCTAACAACTCCATCAAAATCCATACTCCAGAAATATTCTGTTGGTTCATCACTTTCTACTGTCACAATTTTACTTTCCTCAGTGATCACTTGATTCTCCTTCAGGCCAGATGCATCATCTTCTAACTGTGCAATTTGATTATCCAAGTCACCATCATTGTATAATATGAATGAATCCAGATCAGAATGGATAGAGTATAGTGGGTAGTTCTGTGTTTTTTCTTGACTGCTGGCCATATACTTCATCGGAGTCTCTTTATATAATATTCTCTGTTGTACAAATACAAGTTGTTGATTAAGGTTGGTTGTCATTGATGTCAACCCTTGAAGAAAGCCCCGTAGCACAAAGGTTTGGGTAATGGACCCAATATTGTTTGATGTAAATATGACTCATTATTT
>JZKD02S0492654.1:0-17037 GCA_000966675.3 Picea glauca
TATATATATATATATATATATATATATATATATATATATATATATATAATGGGGAAAGGGTTAATTATATTGAATTTAATTTTTATTATTACCAACTTGTTCTTTTATTAATTATATTATAATATGATTAAACATATCAAATGAGCACTTAGGATTATTAATGTCTATTAATACCCAAGCCTCCGGACTTCAGCAAAATTCCTCATCATGATTTTATGAACCCAAATCTCCTGAATGTCGGAGTTCTAGAGAGGGTCCCACTCATATTGTAAAGTGTTGCAAATATAATTAATTATATTAATTTATAATAAAATTAATCACTTAAATGTTTATATAGATATTTGTGCAACCATTGGAACGGGAAATGGTAGGTTTGGGCCGTCGACCTTCGTTGCTTGTTCATTCTATTATCCCAAACATCGTGGAGTCCCACAGTCCTGAATTCCCAGAGCTTCAAAGTCCCGAATTCCTGGAGCTTCGGAGTCCCGAACTTCTGAAGGGTCCACACTTCATGTGATTTCACATTAAATATTAAAATAAAAATAAAAAGGAGAAAAGGGGAAAAGGGTTGGTACTTTACCATGTGCCAATATCATAATAAACTCATTTAAAATATTTTATATTACACCTTTTTGGAACTTGCGCCCAGATTTATAAGGTCCAAAATATTATATTTAATATTTGAAATGAGAGAGAGAGAGAGAGAGAGAGAGAGAGAGAGTTCTTCGGGTCAATCTCCTTCGGCTCTCCAACACATTCTTTCTGAAGCCCCAAAGTGGCCCCACTTATGCATGTTTCCACATCATTTAATATTTAAAAGGGAAGAAAAAGGAGCTGGTCTTATTCACGTGTGGATATTTTAATAAACCTTAATATAATATAATATATCCCTCGAAATTTACACCCATGTTTTAGAAATTCTCCAACATCATATTTAATAATTTAGTATTGGAAGGGAGGAGAAGATATTTGGGTCTTCCACGCAATTCTTCATGCACAAATAACCCAAAGTCCCGGAGTTATGAAGGGGACCCATTTGTATTATTTTATGATCTAAATACACATAAATATTTTGGGTTTATAATTTAATAAATTGCAATAAAGGGTTAGTATATTCAATTATATTAATTTGATCACAATTAAATATAATATCATATAATTAATTATATTTCTTATATATGCAACCTTGTACATGGAAAGATAGGGTTTGGCCTTGGCAAATTTGGCTCGTGGATTAATATGTTTAAGGCATTCAGTCACTGGTTATTCCCTAGTGTACTTTGACATTTGGAATCGTATTAATTTATATTTTCTTTTGGTCTCTAGCCTTTCATGCTCCAGGAACTTTAGCCTCCATTTTCAGAATAAAATAATAATAATATTAATAAAAATGATATATATATATATTATTTTCTCTTAGAGGAAAATAAGAAAAGGTAAAATATAAATTTCTAGTCCTTATAAAGGGATTTAATAAAATTTTATATTCCAAGGAAATTTCTCCATTCTAGAAATTAAAAATATAATTACAATCTCTCCCTTCTCATGGGTAAATGAGTAAATTGTATTTCCTTATTATTGTGCTTTACTATTTTTACTAAATTTAAGAAAATTGGTCCTAAGACAAAGATTTATCTCCACGGTAAATTTCAGTATTTCTACCAAGATTTACTACCCACCAAAATTTAAGGGGATTCTTCCCAAATTTAGGATATTTAACACAAGTTTAACATAATTATTTATTAAAGCCAAAAATTAGCATAAACGTTTCTTAAATTCCAAATGAGGTTCTCGAGCTTTTATATTTTAACAAATTTAAGCAATTCCTCATTTACAATGTATTTTAATGTCTAATAACATTTGGACTATTTCCTTAAAGCACAACTCCAATTTTGAAATATGTTACTTACTAGGTATTCTAACATAGAACTCCAGAGTGCCTTTAGATAATGATCAACCTTAGGCAGAAAGTCTATCTTTCTCTTTTAAATTTCTGTAGTGATTCTAGTTAATTTGTTTGTTTTATTTAGAAACAAAAGATGGGTTGTAAGTGTAGACCAACCTTAACAATTTCAACCAAAAATCTTATTTTAACACACAGACAGTCAAAAGATAAGGAGGTAAATCAAATGAGATTCAACCAAAACATTCTCTTCATTTTACCTAAATTTATCAAGCCACTTTTGTCATAAATTAAACTTACACAACTCTTAAAACACTATTTGTAACTTTCTCTGAACTTGACACTACAAATATTTAGCAAAAATATACTTATCTAGGACCCAAAAAATGTTGCAATTGTTGAAAGGAGTGCCCTTTTCCTTGCAACCGTAGGCACAACAACTCCTGGATGGATTTACCGATGGCCACCCCCTAGCCAGGTCATGATGCTCTAAGAGAGACTCTTCCTTTTGTTCAGCAACATCTAGGGACAAAGATTTCTCTCCTCTTCCCACATGAATTTAATAGGTCATTTCTCTCTCTACCAAGAAAGGGGGTCCGCAATGAGTGCTTCCTCAGTCACTCATCCTCTCTGCAACCCCGTTTATCAGGTTGGTTAGAAAACACTTCCCAGCATTTCCCATACCCAGAACAAATTCATTTTTCATTTCTCTTTAGAACTAGAGAGCTGCACATGCTCTCCCTCTTCAAAAAATGGTCACCAGACCCATTCCTCTACTTCCTCTCTCTCTTCCCACAATTTTCCTTTCATTTCATGCCTTCTTTAGCAATATTTCATGGGTCAAATCCCCAAATTCGTGGGTCACCCTAGAATCTTGTAGATGGGTACTTTTTTGCCCATGCTTCTGAGGCAAGGAAGTTATGGTACAAAACCCATTCTTGTTCATAAATGTGGGAAGTTGATATTTCAACTACCAACTTCCTCCATTAATCACAATTTTAGAAAACAGGCAATCTAAATTTTTCTTGAATTTTAAATTGGCAAGGGAAATTTCCTTATTTTTTCCCTCTCATGGCATTATGACCTGTATAGGCAATCCCCCTCAGCAGTTTTCCAACATTTTCCTTTTTACATTAGTAGCATAAATAATTACACTACCATTTTAGCAAAATATAGTTATATTTACAAGTTGGGGGAAGTAGGGGTGTTACAGTAGGTGGTGCATTGAATGGAGAACAAAGTAGTTGTTGGCAGAGGGTGACGGTTGAAGTGCATGGGGTTCGTGAGTTGCAACAGGCTGAAAACAATTCATCGCTACAATAACACTCGTAGCCACCTAGCCACAGCTGCCAGCGCAAGGCCAGTCATGGGGCACTAGGGACATTCATGGGCTAGTAAGGCCAACCACTAGGGCAAGGCCGATCTTGGGCCAGCAGGGCTAGCCAGTAGCTCAAATTTCCAAGTCATCGGGCCAGTCGGGTCGCCAGCAAGGAAACCAATAGACAGGAAGCTCAACAGAGCTGCCAGCAAGGTCAGGCAAACCCAAGAATCTGTCGAGCAGCCTAGAAGGGCTCGGAAAAACCATAGGAAGCCCTGCGCAGCAATAGAAGGTTGTGAGCAACTTCAAGCAATAGATTCCAGGAAACGGGCAGCGGGTCCGAGCAGCCAGAGATCATATTCAAAAAAAAATTGTGCCTGAAGGACTAAGCACACATTTTCAGTAGATTGTGTTCCATAAAAAATTTAGACATTGGATATGGAAGCAGTTGGTTTGAGGTATAAGGACCAGTTGGAGGGTGCCTCTAAATTTATACCATGGAAAGCGAGGATCATGTTTCTCCTGGAGGATAATGGACTTTGGAGTCATGCAAATACTTCAGTGACCACACCAACAGATCTTGCAAAGTTGGCCAAGCATGAGGAAATGGAAGCCAAGGCAATGTGGATGATATTAGATTCGCTAAGGGATCATCTTATACCTCACCTATCTAAGAAAAAGTTAGCTAATGTGATGTTCTCGACTCTGAAAATTTTGTTTTAGAGTAATAATGAGAACCAAAATATGATATTGAGGGACTGACTCAAGAACACCAACATGTCCAAGATTGATTCAGTGACCATTTGTCTCACGAGGATCACTCAGGTTCATGATCAGTTGGGTCTAGTTCGAGATACATTGACAGATGTGGAGTTAGTGAGGGTGTCCTTGAATTATTTCACCAAGCCTTGGACTTCATTCATCAAAGAAATATGTACTCAAGAGAAGCTTCTATAATTCAACTGATTATGGGATTATTACATCCAGGAGGAGACTCATCGAGAGGCTCTGGGAGGCTCAGAGAAGGATGGTGATGAGGAGAATATTACACTTGTCAATTAGATAAAGAAGAGAAAGGGGAAGGTCAAGAAGACCATAGGTGGGAATTCATATTCACAAGCTAGCACAGTAAAGGACCTAAGTAAGGCCAAGTGTTTTAACTTTCATAAGAAGGGACACTATGCTTCACAATTTTCAGAGAGGAAGGGTGCAAACAACACGCAACCAGAAGTAGTTGCATCGTCAAAGGCTCGGGAGGATGATTTTTCCAGAAAGTATGAGCAAGAATGCTTACTTGTTTCTCATCTTTCCTCAGGAACCATATCAATTGATGCGTGGATGCTAGATAGTGGAGCCACATGTCATATGACAGGAGCACGAGAGTTGTTTGAGAGCTTCACATAATCAAATTCAGACGTGCATTAGGAACTTTGTGTGGGCACCAAGCATACAGTAAAGGGAACTAGGACAGTGTCATTCCAAACAGAGTCGGGAGGCATCTTAAGAGTGAGGAATGTGTTATGGGTTCCATAACTAAAGATAAGTGTTCTCTTAGTCTTAGCGATTGAGAAGAAGGGATTTGACATAGAATTACAGGATGGAAAAACACAGATGAAGCCCAGAGGATATAGATCAAACACAACAGTGGTTCTTGGAGTTAGAGAAAGCAACTTGTATAGGCTAAAGAGTCAGCCTAAGTGAGAAATGGAAAGCAACAGAGTGGCAGAGAACAAGAAGTATGTAGCTCTGAATATCGAGCAGCTCAGAGGGAGTCATCCTTTAGGTTCAAGTGGGAAGGAGAATCCTTCCAATTCTTTGAAGAAGGATTCATGATACGATATGTCCATGCAAGATGATTAGGAACAGGGGGCTTGTAGGAGCATGTTCAAAGGAGATAAGTCTTCGAAGAAGGTTTCAAACCAGATGGAAGGATAACTTTCATTTCAGAGGGAGTAGTCGATATCGTGGATTGGAGAGAATCCATGGTAGTGGATATGATAGCGAAGACATAGCCACTTCCAGGTGATGGAATTACCTTCCTCGTTAAGAGGGAGTGTTGATGTATGTAGCATCGAATAGGTAATTCCATGTCAATTTGTGTCTAACACGTGGGAGTCATCCTTAATAAGTCTTAGGACTTAGGAGATTCACTTAGATAAAGTAATTATTAAAGTGAATGTACCTTTGTAATTAATGTGAGTATAATTTAATTAAATGAATAAGTATTTGGCATTAGTGAATTAAATTAAAACCTAGCCATTAGATCTAAGGTGAAGGTGAGATCTAATCTCAGTCTTTAATCACTTTGGAGATATAGGGTTTTTTATTTAGGGTAAACTCAAGGTTATAAAAGGAAGCATAAGTGAGAGGAGTAGACATACACAAAATGAATGAGTGAGATCTCATTGATTGGGTGAAGAAGGACTTTCATCCAAGTGTGTAGGGGCATGAGCCTAGGAAAGGAGAAAAGGGGCAGAAAAGGAATACCAGCCATGTGTGTTAGGCTAGGATATTTGTTGATATGTATTTTCCTCAAGTGGTCCATTATCCATGGACAAGAGCCCAAGATTTTATCTGATAAAATCAACAAGGTATTGGTTTCCCCTTAGGGGCTTTTCCAGGGGTATTTTACCCAGAAATTACATGTATACTTTGTGTATAGTTTCCTTATTTATGCTTCTATTGTAATGTTTAGTTAAAAACTTAACTATGATTTTATTCAATAAAGTAATTTATTTGGAAGTAATTATCGGGTTAGGAGAAAATTAACATCCTATACAACTTTCCAATTAAAAGAACCATGTACTTTATTTTTATTTTTTAACTAAAACAATCGATAATTGTATTAGAAATTTATTGCAACTACACAATAAAACATAGTTTCAAATGGAGGAGGGATTTCTAGGAGACAAACATTAAAAATATGTCAAAAATTAAAAATCAATCCCTACATTCTCACTAGTTTATCTTACAAAAGTGCTACACAAAGTCCTACTAGTATATATCCTAAGAAATTGACCTAATAAAAAAATTATCTTGCAAAACATAAATGAACTTGATATCAAAAAAATGCATTCCCACTATGGGATTCATGCTTGATTACGTCAAAGACATTTTTAAGGGGAGGTTCCTCACCCAGTTTTCTTCGCTTGTCAAAATCCTTTGAAAACATGCCACGTGTCAGTGTAATTAGAGTAACGTGGTAGATATTTTCCTGCTTTTTTATTTCATTTTGTACTTACCTCCCTACTTTATGATCACCCTTATCCTTCCCTTGACCGCCCTGTTGCACTTCCTTTGCATCGTTGCCCTTATCATTCCCCTGTAGAGAATTCTTGTAGATATGTGAGAGAATTCCATCTACTTAGTCTCCTTCATCTCAGAAGCTGGATGAGGCACTCCAATGAGGATCAAGTTTGAAAACATGTTGGCCTCCTTCATAAGGCTCAGGGTGCCCACCATCATTGGATAAATTTCAAAAACCTGTTGGCCTCCTTCATAAGGCTCGAGGTGCCCACCATCGTCGCGATCTGTGGCAAGCTGTGACCAGGGGTTTCATGTTGGACCTAGCGCATGACTACAGGTTCATGAGAGGATACCAATATGTGCTTTACATGACTGAGATCGACATTGGGATGAAGCTTTCCACAGGTCTCATGGCCATCATACGGAGCAACCTCTTGATCGAAACCTTAAGGGATGTGGTGTTGGGCGCCCACAAGTTTACTGCTCATATGGCTCTAGAAGGCGGGATCATGGATTCTGTTTACATGGAACCACCTCGGACGTTGGAGGTCGTTGTTAGTGAAGCTTAGAAATTGACGGGAAGGGGTTGGAAGAAGGAGATTTACAGTGAACTTGGGTTGGGAGCAGTGATCAAATTTGAAGGGCCGGTCTTGATTTCAGTTGGAAGGGTATATGATCATCCAACCCTTCAAAGATGAAAAGTTATAAAAATAACTTTATTTCTATTGAAGAGCCTAAAATAATTAAACCCTTCATTAAAAAAAAAATGCAAAAATAAAACATTATCTTTCTAAATCTTTACAATTTTAAAAAATTAAACAATGGTTACCTAAAAAAAATTTAAAATTTCAACAACAATAAAGCACTCCATAGAATCACAAAAATAAAAAGAAAAACTTAAAAAAATCCATGCATAATACCTTTTGAAGAATAAAAAGAATAAGAATAACATAGGGTCACAGTTTTCAATAAGATGGCCAAAACTTAAGCATGATAACATGGATAATTTTCATTTAATTTTAAGGTCACATTGTTAACCTTTAACTAAATAAAACTAGGAATGAATGGCAGTGTTGGGAGAAGGTTATTCTTGCCTGAATGTCATTTTTCTAGAGGAAGGATAATCATGTGATCCAAGCTCCATCATCTAGCAAATGCCCATTAAATCCACCAATGAAGCACAATGTTTCCCCTCCAAGAACCTCCAAGTCGATATCCAAATTCAGTAACAGATCCTTCAAAAGCAATGGGATCACGAGCTATGCTAATGTAACATTGGAATTCTTTCACAAATCCTCTAACAAGCAGGTCAGCAAGCTCCCAATCTCATTCAGTTGAACCCAATGTAATGTGGAATGTCCATCAGCCATGACTATAAATGAACTAGCTTGACTACACCCTCCCATTCACACATTCACTGGCCTGGAGTTCACACCAACAATCTAGCAGTAAATGCAGCACGGGGTTAGTTCCGACAACCTTCTTTTAGATTCTTCTTGTGGATTTCCCCTACCCATTTTGATGTCGGTTGCCCGGTCATCTAGACTCGTCGAAATCACTATCATTCTCTTCAAACAACTTTCCTTATCAATCCAAATCCAAATATCTAAACATCATAAGTGGGAATAGTAACGGATGTAAGAACACGAGTTATTGTTGAAACCATGCTACATCATAAGTGGGAATAGTAAGGGATGTAGGAACATGAGTTAATGTTGAAACCATGTTTTTTGGAGCACTAGCAAATAATGAAAAAAATCTCATTTGAACACTCGGTGATGCCTCCACATGAGTTATAGGTTCAAACAATGTAGGAACACAAGGAGGAACTGATTACACTGTAAGAGATTCAGATGGCTTTGTATTCCAATTTCATTATGGTGGCGATGGACTGGATATTATGAACATGAGTTGCAATCAGAGGCTTCCTAAGTAATTTCTAGGATGAGAGGCACTAGTTCTAGAATAAGAATGGTTCACCTGACAAAAAATCTAACGAACCAGGCTTAGAGATTTCCTTAAAAAACAAAGGATACGAAAACACTACCACTGATCCAACTAGCCGCCAATAGAGAGAAATTGAGCCCGATTCCCACATCTCCTAGTGTGCATCCAAACAATCAAAGAGTGATTTAAAAAAATGAGAACATATTCTGGTCCAAGGTCTACGTGCACTCTCAAGAACTTTCTGAAAAAAAGTGTTCTTCCCACTTGCACAAAGCCCTACTAGAATTACCATAATACTCTTACCAGTCACACTACCTAATTTCAAACCGCAGTCAAGAACCATGGTTGGCTTAACATTCCCTATTTCATAATACAACCATAAATAAATTTATCATTTACTATTTTAAATTAAATTTCAGCTGACTACATAATGAAGCATGTCTGAGAACAAAATTCAATGTGCAATAAACCTGTCGAAATGGAGAAACACCATATACCAAATCAATAATCATAAAAAGTTTCCTGACCTAATGGGTAATCAATATACAAGCCACTTACTACACCTGCAATAATTATTACAGGTTTTAAATACCTGGGGACTCTTCCTCCTCTTGTTTGGATGGGTGGCTATATTGGAGAAAATGATCTTCATTCTTTTGGTGGCACTTTGCTCCATACTTGCACTCTGGCATATTGCGTTTCTACGAAGCCACAAATCCAACCTGGATTCACTCAATGCCTCATTATTGAGAGAAAGAGGGGTTTTTTTTCACAATTGAGGGTTATAGGCTAAAAATTACGATCAACAAGAATGTAATCGAAATATTGGTCAGACTCATAATCAAATTTCTTATGGGATAACAGAGGAGATCGGCCTGGGCGGATTTGACCTTATGACCTTCTTTAATTTCAGGATTATGAGCAAGCTGTTTATCTTGAATTTCATCACATTCTTGATTTGAAGCAAGGGGAGTAATGGTTTTAGGTGGAGAGGGACCCCGGTTCCTACTTAGAAAATTACCCAAAGTATCCTTTCGAATACACAACTCATCTTCAATAAGAATCCTAATAAGACCCTAGTGGCCAAGACTGTTAAAGGGTTATCAGGGTGCTTTTGAACCTATCTGGACATCTTAGCTAGACTTTTACAAAGATAGTAGGGAAAATTCATCTCTAACCCTCCTTCAAAATGAAAAAGCAAACGGACCTGATAATTAAAGGTTGTTGCATACCTACCTTCGTAGGTTACATATTTCTGCATCACGAACAATACATTGCACCACTCATCCTTTAGCCATGTTTGAGGGAATCTTTTCGTCCAATTCACCCCACGATGTTCTTCTTTAATAAAACGAGCACAGACTGAGCATTCTAGCGGCTTGTGTAAACCATCGTTCACCCTTGCGAAGTAAACCAATAGCATGGGAAACTATCTTCTCAGACACTACCACGAATAAATTGCAAATGTGGGCAAGTTTACCATTAAATCCTTGCGCGAATTGCAATGCGACATCGTCATCATACCCTCGAAACTTCTTGAAAAATTCATACCATTATGTGCCCACAAACATTGATCTGCATGCATTGAACTCAGGAAGGCCTTCTAAAACATAAATAGAGGCTGGTTCATGGCGCTCGACTCTCCTCCCCATATCTTCTATTGAAAAAGATGACCCTCTTTGACACTGTATATAGACTTATGATCAGTCATATGATAGAGGAGGAAACAGAAACTGGTTAAGCGTACAAAAATTATCGGGTAAATGAAGGTGGAATTTGTTATACTTGCTCAAATCCTTCGAATGATTCAAACGAGTTGTTAAGGGCTTGCAAGAATCATACGAAACAATTATTCATATGCGTGAGAGATAGTAAATCCACTGGGGTATATTGAGTCATTAATGGTTTGAACTTTGAATATCCCGAGAGATTGCATTTCTCCTAAGCCAAAAATCTTGCATGGGTTCACTTAGTGCCTCATTAATGGTTTGAAATTTGAATTAGCTCGTTTTTAACTGCGCCACGTACGAGGTTGCCATGATCTCTAGATCCGCGATCTTTCTCCAATCCAGGATGGTAACCTCTGGATCTCTGGCCGTTGGGCCTGCTGCTTTGACAGATATATTCCATTAATTTATAGATATTAAATTATTACATGTCATGTCCCATATCCTTGAGTAGACATTAAATTATGGCGCTTTAAATTATTACATGTCTTGTGGCACGAAGGGTGTATTAGGGCTGATGGATAGTTTGAACTGTATCCCTTCTCAGAATTTTAACATTCAAGTTGCACTTCTTTCAAAACCTATAAAAATAAAAATCAACTTTTCTTTTGACATGGATATTTTCAACGTCACTTCTGAGACGGGCCAGGGACCCTTTGACGGGCTATGACGGGCTCAATTTTGAACCCTGGTTGGGATATTTCTTGGGCATTCTTGAAGAGATCGATGTCCATCATGTTCCCGATCATTTTGTCGTTTCTGCCAATCTCTGATGATGGTTTTGGTTTCCATCTGTGCAATGTACGGTTAGAGATTCGAATCCCACTGTAACCATGGGTTTGAGTTCGATTGCTGCAAGTTTTAATAATTTAATAGTTTGTGGTTTTTCGGCCGTGAAAATTATCTATGGGGTACTAACCAATTACTGTACACTGGCCTGCGAAAGGCTATTCTTCCAACAAAATCATGCAAGATTTTCCTGCAGTCGAGTGTTTATTTGTGCTAATTTTATACATGATAAATCATATCACCGTCTTCATTACTATACCAAGAACCCATCATTGCTTTCATAGAATGTAAGCTCAAGGAACTTCTTGTCATTTTTCTTTCATAGAATGTAAGCTCTAAGAACTTCTTGTCATTTTTTTAATAGATAATTTTTTTTTTGCTTGGAGAGAATAGGAATGTCTATACAAGTTCAATGAGGTTACTTCTTTGAAAGTCATGTTTATTTCATCAAAATTATATGAAATCACTATTTTTTTGTTGTTTAAAATCTATTTTTGAATGCAGAAATGGATTAAGCATGCTAAAAAACCTATGGGGCACTCCAATTATATAGAAATAATCACTCAAATATGCGGATTTAATAATTTATGGCGGAGGAAAATGTCCCCAGAAAATATCACCGAAGAAGAGTCATTTCGTAGAACGTTTAGACTACTGAAATAGTTTCTTGGCTTTGTTGATAACATTTGTTTTTTTAAGTAAGAAAAATGTTACAATGCTCAAGGTTATTGACCTCTTTGTTGATACAATCTCAAGATACTTATGTGCAATAACATCATTGTGGATACTTATGTGAAGTAACATCATTGTGTATAGACAAAACCTATCCACTTGAAATAACCTATTAATAATCCATAAGAGAGAAAAAATCCTTACAAGATCACATAATTTGAATATTTAAATTTAGACTAAAAATTAGTAAAACATAATTCTGTGTTTTTTTTTCTCAGCTACCATTTGTTCAGTTCAATGCCTCTATATTATGAAAATAGTGTTTTATAACATAACATTGCTTTTCGGGAGAAGTTAGTAACATCTTCTCCGAATTTTATTTTTTTTAGATTGTCGTGAGCTAGGGCTAGGTCTTTCCCTCGACTGTAAGCGATCTGAGCCAACGACCCACAGCAATGGCACCCTCCAAGGGAGGGGAGCCAGCGTCCCCCCCCCCCTCGTCGGCAGACTCCTTTCGTAAGATTTTGGCCGCCCAAGGCAAGAAGCTTCCAGCAACTGAACCTCCTAGCTTTGTCAAGAAACTCGATTCGATCCCGGAGATAGAATTACCCCCAGATCACCCTATGCATGTAGCAGTCTCTTTGTCAGAACGAGACCTGGTGGGTCAATTCATGTGGCTTTGGCTGTCAACCCGAACTACAGACAATTGGATCCAAAGAAACTAGCATCTGCTAATCAAAAGCAGTGTAACCTGTTATGTAGTAGGAAGAGGATTATTTATCTTCAAATTTATTTCTCAGGAAGACAGAGACCTCATCTTCAGAAATGGACCATATTTTATGGGAACTCAAGGATTGTATCTAAACCAATGGATGCCAAGCTTTGATCCGGCGGTTGAAGTGCCAAAGGATGTCCCGGTCTAGGTCAGGCTCCCAAATATCCCAATCCACTGTTGGAACCTTACTTCACTCCAGGCAATCGGAAATGGACTAGGTCAATAAATTGATAGGGAAGACCCCAAAGATCAGTACTCCTGCATGCGCATCTGTGTAGAAGTGGACTTAGAAGTGGGCCTTCCAGAAGCAATCAAGTTAAAAGTTGGAGAATGGAATCATTACCAAAAACTCGATTACGAACAGTTGTCGTTCAAATGTAGGGGTTGCCACGAATATGGCCACTTTCAACGGAATTGCCCCAAGAACCCAAACAAGGAGAAGGAAAATGGAGAAGGCTGGCAACAACCAAGGAAAGGGAAAACTACAACAAGAACAAAAGGACCAAGGAACGAAAAGACAACACCAACACAGCCCACAGAAAATGAAACTCAATCAGTAGCAATGGTGGAAAACAACCCAAGAAACCTAGATAAGGGCCATGCAATAGAAAAAGCAGGAGAAAACCCACAGGAAGATCGGTCAGCAGAGGACATGCAAGGGAACTCACCACAAGGAACAAGGGAAGCGTCGGAACCAGAACCAGAAGAAGAACAAGGGAAGAACACGGCAGGAAAGAATATCGGGTTGGAAACAGAGGAAGGAGAGGTCTCTTCTGAGAGCGACTACGAGGGAGCAAGCAACACTATTCTGACCCCAAAGAAATTTGGTAAGGGAAGGAAATCCAAAAAAATAAGAAAGAGATCAGGAGACATACAGAGATGTCCTAAGTGGGTCGCAACCAACAATAAGACAGTTGATCAATGTAAGACATACGAGAAAGCACTCTAGGGCTCTGCAAGGAGCCCAAACTCCCCCCCTAGGTAAGCCATGAAACTAACCTCTTGGAATTGTAGAGGTTTTAGTAGCAAAGTAAAGGAAGAGGCGCTCAAAGACATCATCAGAACTTCCAAAACCGAGATCCTTCTACTCCAGAAGACCAAGATGGAAGAGATTAACTTCCTCAACAGAACAAAAGCAATTTGGAAATTTAGTCAAGGAATAGAAGAAAGTGCAAGAGGTGCCTCAAGAGGTATCGACACTATCTGGAACGCCCTGAAGTTTGATCTAATCAACTTTGAAACCAGCACACAATGGATCTACTCCAACCTTCTGCACAAAGAAATGGGATGACAGGTAAGCCTCTTTAACCTCTACGTTCCAGCCTGTTGGAAGAAAAAAAAGATTGTTGGGATACCCTGAAGGAATACTTGCTCTCAAACGATCTAGACAATATCATCATAGGGCGAGATCTAAATGTAACCTTAGTCATAGCCGAGAAAAAATGGGGCTCCATAGTGCGAGATCCAACGAGAGAATGGGTCGAAGATATTATGTCAGAATGGGAGCTGGAAGATGTCAAACCAACTAAAGGTAATTACAAGAGGGTAGGCCCGGGGCACATCGCAGCAAGGCTAGACAGGTTCTTAGTTCAAATCTCTTTATTGCTTCTAGACCTAAATCTCACCTCCTCAATCCTCCCACACAGTGTGTCAGACCATAAACCAATCCTGCTGGAAATCAGATCTGACAAAAATCTCGGACCAATCCCCTTTAGATTTAGTCCAGCATGGATACAAATTGACGACTACCAGAACCTGGTCACCAAAATATGGAATGAACAGATCAGAGGCTCAACCTTCTTTGCTTAGGAAGAAAGGCTCATAAGACTAAAGGCAGCACTAAAAGCTTGGGCCAAAACCCACTCAAGTCCCATAGCAAATCAATAATAAGCCCAAAAACAATTGGAGACACACCAAATGGAATTGGAAGAAAGGAATATCACCCAGGAAGTTCTGCAGCAAGAAGAGAAGCTCCAGAGGAAATGGCATCAAGCATGCAGAGAGGAAGAAAACTTATGGCATCAGAAGTCACGATGCCTCTGGCTAGAAGCAGGAGATAAAAATACCAACTATTTCCACAAACAAGCTGAGGCCAAAAAGCAATTTAAAAAAGTTCCAGAAATTCAGGTCCAAAATCAAACAATAACAAACTTTGAGGGCATAAAAGAGGTTGTGGTTGATGCCTTTGAAACTCTCTACTCAGAAAATCAGATTTCTACCATTAACCCCAAAGACTACCCCCTCTCTTTGGTCCCGACCCTCATTCAGGAGGAGGTGAACAACAAATTAACTAGAGCAGTTCATCAGCAAGAAATAAAAGAGGTGTTGGACCAAATGAACCCAGATAAATCCCTGAGGCTAGATGGCTTCACCGCTAGATTCTATCAAAGTAGTTGGGATATAATCAAATCAGACCTGACAAAGATGATCTAGAAAACCCAGAAGTGCAGCAAGTTAGGAGGAGGAACAAATTCATCTTT
Source organism: Picea glauca (assembly GCA_000966675.3). Classification (NCBI taxonomy): domain Eukaryota; kingdom Viridiplantae; phylum Streptophyta; class Pinopsida; order Pinales; family Pinaceae; genus Picea; species Picea glauca. The sequence goes on from JZKD02S0492654.1 coordinate 14,858, forward strand.
CCTAGCTTTTATTCCGAAAGAAAAAGGGGCAATCAACTTTGGAAGATTCCGCCCAATCTCACTCTGCAACACTAGCTACAAGATCCTCACCAAAGTGATATCCAACAGAATTAAAAATATCCTCCCAGACATCATTCCGAAGAACCAAGGCGGTTTTGTAAAAGGCAGACATATAGTGGACAACATCATTTTAGTTCAAGAAGCTCTGCACTCTAGCATTCGCCGAAAGGACAAAGGTATGATAATTAAGCTAGATCTTGCTAATGTTTTTGATAGAGTAAGACACAATTTTCTTTTCAAGGTCATGGAAAATTTTGGCTTCGCCCCAACCTTTATAAGTTGGGTAAAAGCTTGTATGGGTTCCCCTTGGATAGCACCTCTAGTGAACGGTCGAGCGACCAGATTCTTTCAAGCCACAAAAGGTTTCTGTCAAGGCTACCCTCTCTCTCCTCTTCTTTATGCAATCCAGGCCTTGGTTCTTAGCTTCCAATTGGACCACAGCCAGACACACAACAACCTTCTCAACCTAAAGATATCCCCGGGAGTCAAAGATATCAACCATGCCCAATTTGCAGATGACACATTGTTGTTGGGTGGGGCGAGTGTGTAGACAACAAAGAAATTCAAAAAAGAGCTAGATAGCTATGTAGAAGTCTCTAGCAGCGTGATAAGCCTACCCAAAAGCGAGATCTATGGATGGAACATTACTCCAAGAGAAATGTTGGAAATATCTAGAGTCCTGGGGATGGAAGGCTGCACGTCCTGGGAGGCATTTCATTATCTGAGAGTCTCGATTTTCAAAACCAAACCTTTGGCCTCTAACTAGAACCCGTTGATAGAAAAGTTAAAAAATAAAATAAACTCTTAGGGAGAAAGATGTCTTAACCTAGCAGGTAAAGTGGTCCTCATAAAAGCAGTGCTAGCAAGCATTCCAATCTATCAAAGCTCCTTATTACTAGCATTGGCCACAATAATACAGAAAATGGAAGCATTGTTCAGAAGATTTCTCTGGGAAGGAGGAAACAACACAAGAAGAAAGTTGCATCTAATAAGTTGGGAAAAAGTAGCCAAACCTTTCTCAGAAGGGAGCCTCCATTTCAAAAATATGCATGTTCAAAATATATCCCTAGAAGCGAAGATTCTCTGCCATTTAATCACGGGGAAATCATCCTGGAGCAAAAGAACGCTCTGGAAGAAATAATTCCGAGGTCCAAGGAAAAAGTGCCTCGATCATCCAGCTTTAGTGGAGAAAGGGTCTATGATTTTCTCCCTTTGCCACAAGGCATTGGAACACTTCAGACTGAATCTCACTTGGATACCAGGGAATGGAAAAGAAATCAACATTTGGGAAGACTCAATCATGGGAGGCACACCTCTAGGATCGAATCAGGATCTTAGACGACTCAAAGAATGGATGAATACTCATAACCTGAGCAAGATATGGGACATCTCAGTTTGGGGTAATGATGAGAACAAAACTTGGCTAAGGTGGGAAGCAGCGAACAAGCCTCCGAATTTAGAAGAAGAATGGAAAAAGTTGACTCTCTCTTTGAAGGTGAAATCCCCGTTAAAGGAAAGGAAAAAAGACAAAATAGGTTGGGGAGTCTCTTCCGGAGTTTACTCTACGAAAATAGGGCACCATCACAAAGCAGCAGTCCCCCATGTCCCCCCTAACCCCGCAATCTGGGAAACAATCTAGACATACAAATCCATCCCTAAAATAGATTTGTTCGTTTGGACCCTTGCACACAGAGGAATCCTCATAGGAGAAAATCTAAGAAGAAGAGGTTGGGAAGCTCCCCATAGATGTCCCTTTTGTACTCAAGAGGAAGAAACAACATACCATTTGCTCCTAAGTTGCACGTATTCACTACTACATATGGGCAGATTATTCCATGAAACTTTTCCACACTTCAACTAGTTTCATATTTTTTTTAAACAAGGCGGGATTTTCGTCGATATTGCCACGAAATTTCATCGCAATATCGACAAAAATCTTATTTAAATCTAGTCCAGATTTTCATCGCTATAGCGACTAACTTTCATGGCAATAGCGACGCAAATGTTGCCTATCTCATTGGTCGGTGTTAACGGCTAGTTGACTATTTTATCTATATATACGTGACTTTAAGAGACTTTGCGACACAATTGCTATAGTTGTGACATTGTTCTTGGCTTTT
>JZKD02S0492687.1:0-10010 GCA_000966675.3 Picea glauca
GATGGACCACACTAGTTTGGTCCGAAACGTCGAAGAACATAAAACCTATGCGATGGATCCGAAAGCACTCTCTGAACAAAACAATAATCGCAAAAGTCTTAGAACAGAAATATTAGTTATAACTTAGTATTCTAATGCTGTTTTGATTCTTAACTCCTGTTTTTTTTTTTAAATTATTAAAATATTTGTATAGTTTTTTTTACTTGTCGTTTCCCCATCTTATCCCGATCCCAATTTTTCAAAAATCTGGTGGATTCGTGTAACTTGTGTTTTTAACAATTCAATTCGTAAATAGTAAAACTCATCTCTAAAATATTAGTTATATTTATTAAATAATTTGTCAATATTTTATTTATTTAGTGATTACCATTTTTACATAAAATATGACAGAAATATTAATACTTTGGAATATTTTCCTTGGTATGCTTCCTGTGAAGTGTTCTACTAAAGAACATTTTCGAGCAAAATACATTTACCTAAAATAAGCCATTCCACTCCTTAAAAGTTCTCCTTGATCTGGGCGGTCATTTTAAATGTTTAAAATCTCTCTTTTGTGGTTGAAAATAAAATTATTTTTTATTAATTTCAAAACACTCTTAGGAGATGTGTCCCCATGCACAACACTCTGTTCCTTCTTTGTGGAATGTGCCAAAGCTAGATTGTTTTCTATTTTCTTACAATGGCTATTTTGCAAAAGGTTTTTTTGTTCACTGTCCAGTGCATTCTTTCAAAAGCAAGAAATTTTGTTACTCTGCTCCATTTGTTGCATTAATAAGATTCTTCCAGCCATTCTTAGGTAGTTGTGGTGGCTTTTTGTTGGTTGGCACCCAATTAATAGCTTTTTGATGGTTGTTCATGAATGTGGTTGCTTTTTGAGGCAATTGCAAAAATGTACCTTTTCATTGTGGGTTGACATGGTTTGTAATATGTCTTGAATTTTTTTGGCCATGCTATCTACCTACTTATCTATCTGGCTATAACATTGGATTTGTTTTCCATAAGCATGTCATGTTTCCATGCACTGAAACTCCAAATTAAAACCTTTTGGTTTTTTGTTTATGATAATGTGAAAGTTTGGTTTAATTATTCTAGCAAATAGCTCAAGTCTCCGGCCTTCCTTTTTACACATCTATTAGTAAGTTTTGGAAAATGCAGTAGGTTTAGTAACTTGTCCCTATATTTTCATTTTTTCACTCAATGGTTTCTAAGAATGGTTGAGTTGCTCATGGGATGCACATCTCTCAATCCTTTCCCATTCTTTCTCCATTAATATTTTTAATTAGGATTCTGCTAAAATTTCACCTATTAACATTGAAACATTTTCTTACGAATAGATAAGAAGCAACTCTTATTTTTTGTTTCTGAGTGGATCAAAAGTAACCCCTAATTTTGTGTGTTAACCCAGGTCTTATTATTGTTCTTCTTAATTTAAGTCATATAAAGTTATATTTGCTATTGTTTTTTTTTGTTTGTCAATCATGTGTACTACGCTGATTGTGTTGAAAATAGGGGTGTAATCTTCACGTTCGGCCGCAACTCAGATTATATTGTATCATTATTACATTTGTAGGTTGACCTTGCACATGAAGCTCAAAACCCTATTTGGGAAAGCACCCTACCATTGAGTTGAGTATTTATACACCCATGCTCATTCAAATGATTCATTCCTTCTTCTAACAAAGTGAATTGTCTAAGAGCACATATCAAGTATGGTGCTCACTCTTGTGCTTGGGTTTCTCTCGCTAGTGCACTTGTTCTTAGGTTGTTTACTCTCTCTAGGGTTGTTGTCCTCTTCTGTGATATATCTTCAAGTGTTGTGTTTCCCAAGTGTTGATTATTTCTTACTTTATTATACAATCAAGGTTTGTGTCGGTTTCGTTCAGTTTTCTCTCTATCTCTTGTGAACTTCAATATGGTATCAAAGCCTGGTGTAAATCTCACTCACTCATTTTAGTTGTTGATCCAAAGATTTTTGGCCAGTGGCATTTCTTAGGGCTTCTTTGCAATTGTGGAAGTAGGGCTTTTGGATCATCTCTTTTTCTAGGGTTGAAACCCTCCTTCAATCCTAATGCACCCTTCCTTCATTTGTTATGCAATAAGAGATAGTGCACTAAAGATATTTTTTTTCTTCTTTTGAAAGAAGTTGGTGCTTTTCTTTCCCTCTTGGGTCTATCCAGGTGAACTTTCAAAGGCTTCGTTTTTATTCATATGAAGGCTTCTTCTTTGCGCTATTGTGGAACCTAATGGGCTCAAAGTGGATGTTTTTTGGATTAAATGTGACTAATTTGGGCATATCAAATGATTGCCTTTCTTTGGAGGAAGGGTTTGTGGTTGTACATGGACAAACCCCTTCCTCTCGACACTGATGCCAACAATGACCTTATAAGTTTGAAGAAGGATGAAACCCTGGGGATAATCACTCTATATGTTGAGGTAGATTTGATTCATCACACCAAGGACAACAAAAGTGCGAAGGAAATCCGAGATACCTTCAAGATTCTTTGGAATAGTGAATTTCACTTAGGTTAGCAGGCTCAAAACTAAGCTTTCAAATCTCAAGATGGGTGACTTTGACAATATTGAGGAGTATATTGTAGGGTTTAAGAACCTAAAGTTTGACATCATGACATCAGGGGAAAGGTGAAATCGATGTCAAAAGACGTAAGTATTGTTTTGAATAATTTGTCTCTAGTGTTCAAATCTTTTGCCATCATATTATTCCTCTATTTATGAAGAATTACAAGACCCCTTCTCTTGAGGAGGTTTTCTTTAATCTTATCTCACATCTAAACACATAAAGGAATATAGGAGAATTACCCTTGCGAGATCAAGCTCATTCAAATGCTATCGTTGCACCTTCTAAGCAAGAGTTTAAGAAGGCTATGGGGGAAAGCTCAAACTCCAAGAAGAAAAAACTTATATGCATTTTTTGTCATAAAGAAGGGTGCACCTTGAAATCTTGCATTTCTTGTCTGCAAAAGATTGAAGAGTTTGCAAAACAAACAAGTTGCAATACAGGGTTTTCTTGACAATACTACTAGATCGTATCATTGTACACACCTGGTTGTGCACTCCGCTTATTGGTCTTCCTATTCATAGGAATGGATTGTTGATGTTGGAGCTATTAGGCATATGACCAAGCATCAACACTTCCTCTCCAATTATTGACAACAACTTAGTGGAGAGAAAGTGGTCATTGGTGATCACTCAACTTTACTAGTTTCAGGATATGGTGATGTGATCATCAACACCTCTAAGTTTGGAGATGTTCTTCATGTTTTAGGTGTTGAATTGAATCTTATTTCTATATGCTCCATCACACACCAACAAAAAGGTGGAACTTTGGCTAGATCAATGTGTTGTAATTTGTAAAGGACATGAATGATGGTTTTAATGTGGTTGCCTTAGGATATTGTGATGAATCCGATAATATGTACAAGCTGGGGAAGACCCCTTCTTCCTCGAAACATAAAGGTTTTATGGCTATGGTATCCAATGTCGACGACACCAACATGCTATGGCATCTATGTTTGGGACATACAAACTTTGGGTTTTCACGACACAAGTCATTTGCACATGGTTGATGATCTTCCATAGATTGAACCACTTAGTGGTCTCTGTGAAGGTTATACATTGAGAAAACACCATAAGGAGTCATTTCCCAAGGACAAAGTGATGCAAGCATTTCCATCTCTTGAGTTGGTTCATAGTGATATTTGTGGGCTATGGCCACTCTTTCTCTTGGGGAAGCTTAAGTACTTCCTCAACTTCATTGATGATTTTCTTGCTTCCTTTGGATATACACCATTCAATCCAAGGATGAAGCTTTTGAGAAATTCAAAGAATTCAAATCATTAGTGAAAAATCAAAGCAAGAAAAGGATTAAGTGTATAAGCATTGATGGTGGAGGCAAACATATCAACAATGATTTCAAAACATTTCTCATTTCTCATGGCGTCTCTTGGTATAGTGTTGTTCCCTACACTCCACAATAGATTGTAGTCACTGAACGAACATATGAGTCTTTTACATCTTTGCAATATATGAGTTGTCTACTCATGGTTGATGATCTTCCATAGATTGAACCACTTAATGGTCTCTATGAAGGGTGTGTGTTGAGAAAACACAATCGAGAGTCCTTTCCTAAAGACAAAGCGAGGCAAGCTTTTCAACGTCTTTAGTTGGTTCATAGTGATATTTGTGGGCTTATGGTCACTTCCCCACTTTCATTAATGATTTTTTCAGTACCTTTGGATATACCCCCTTCAATCCAACGATGAGGCTTTTGGGAAATTCAAAGAATTCAAATCATTAGTGGAAAATCAAAGAAAGAAAAGGATTAAGTCTATTAGGATTGATGGTGGAGGTGAATATACTGACAATGATTTCAAAACATTTCTCATATCTCATGGTATCTCTCAGCAGAGCTATGTTCCTTACACTTTACAACATAATGGAGTATTTGAACGAACATATGAGTTGTCTACACATGGCTAATATCTTCAATAGGTTGAACTAGTGAGTTGTGTCTTTGAAGAGTTTGTGCTAGGGAAACACCATCAAGAGTCTTTTCTTATAATCAAAGTGAGGCAAGTTTCTTAGCCTCTTGAGTTGGTTCATAGTGGTATTTGTGGGCATGTGGCTACTCATTCTCTTGGGGAAGCTAAGTACTTTCTCACCTTCATTGATGATTTTTCTTGCTTCCCTTTGGGTATATTCCGTTCAATCCAAGGATGAAGCTTTTTGGAAGTTCAAACAATTCAAATCATTAGTGAAAAATCAAAGAAACAAAAGGGTTAAGCATATCAACACTAATGGCAGAGGCAAATTTATCGACAATGATTTCTAAACATTTCTCATTTCTTTGGCATCTCTTAGCAGAGGACTGTTCACTACTCTCCACATCAGATTGGAGTAGTTGAATAGACATATTAATCTTTGGGTGTTTGCGACATATGAGTCATCTGCATGTGGTTGATGATATTCTACAGATTGAACCAATTAGAGATGTATGTGAAGGGTGTGTGTTGGGGAAACACCATCAAGAGTCCTTTCTTAAGGACAAAGCAAGGCAAACTTTTTAGCATCTTGAGTTGGTTCATAGTGATATTTGTGGGTTGTGGACACTCATTTCACTTGGGGGAGCTAAGTACTTCCTCACCTTCATTGATGATTTTTTTCGCTTCCTTTGGATATACACCATTCAATCCAAGGATGAAGCTTTTAGGAAATTCAAATTCAAATCATTAGTGGAAAATCAAAACAACAAAATGATGAAGTATATTAGGATTAATGGTAGAGGCAAGTATACTGACAACGAATTCAAAACATTTCTCATTTTCATGGCATCTCTTGGTAGAGGAATGTTCCCTACACAACAAAATGGAGTAGGTAAACGAAAGAATAGAGCTATTATGGAGATTGCTCGATCAATGCTTCACTCCCGAGCAAATGGAGGTTAAATGTTGGGGAGAAGGGGTTGTCTGTGCAATATACATAATCAATCAGACATCTACTCTTGTTCTTCAAAGTATCACTCCATATGAGAAATGGTATGGAAACAAATCATTAGTTTTGCATTATAGATTTTTTGTATCCAGTGCATGGGCCCATATTCCTAGTGAAAAGCGAAATTAATTGGAACCTAAAAATCATTGATACATTTTGGTGGGCTTCAATGTTCCCAAGGCACATCGTTTATATGATCCTTCCACTCACAAGGTGATTGAATGCAAAGATACTATCTTTGATAAAGTTCCTACTCACAATCCACTAAGATCTTTTCCTCTCCTTATAGATGATTCTCCTACAGAGGATTCCAACATATTTAAGTGGATCTTTCTCCTTTACATTATGATTTTGGTCCTCTTAACCCTACGGGTGTTTCCTCAAGCACTCTTCCTACATTTACTAGGCAGACATATGAAGATGACAAGGACCTTATTTATGACTCCTTTTGTGCCAATCTTGCGTAAGTCTCATCTCCTATACTAAATGCTCCTTCTAGTACTCTTGTAGTAGCTGAGTCGTTAAAATGACAATGAAGAAAACTTCTTGATCGATCCATTTGAGCCAAGTCCTCTTCCTTCAACAAGGTTAAGCACTATGCCATAGTGGGCCATATCCACACTTTTAGATGCTGATGATTTTCTTGCACTTAAAGGCAAATTATAGCATCATCAAAAGCATTCTCCACCACATGCACTTCTCACCATGGTTGATGATATGCTTGCTGAAACGAAGCTTCATTCACCATTGGCACTCTGTTGCAATGTCATTGTTGCCAAAGATCATGCTAGTTACTGGAAGGAGAGATATAGCATTTAGGGGGAATGTTAAGGGGGGATGTGTGTAATGTCTTTTCTCCATGGCCCCTTGTTTATATCAAGGGAGGATGTTGAAAATAGGGGTGTAATCTCGCTTTTGTCCATGATTGACCTTATGTTGTATCATTATTATATTTATAGGTATGGCTAAGGTCGACCTTGTACATGTAGGCTCAAAACCTTTTTGAGGAAAGCACCTTACCTTTGAGTTGGGTACTTGTACACCCATTCTCATTCAAGTGATTCATTCATTCTTCTAATAGAGTGAATTGCCTAAGGGCCCTTATCAAGTATTACTATTGCACTATCTCTCAGGCTTGGGTTTCTTTTTCTCCCTAGTGCACTTGTTCTTGGGTTGTTTTCTCTCCCTAGGGTTGCTCTTCTCTTGTATGATATCTCTTTAAGTGTTGCACTGCCCTAGTGCAGGTTATTTCTCACCTTATTGTAGATTTCTCATTCAAGTGATTCATTTATTCTTTTAATCAGAGGAATTGCCTATGGGCACCTATCAAGTATTGCTCTCTCTCTCTCTCTCTCTTTTGTGCTTGGGGTTCATTCTCCTTGTGGTGTTGTTGTTCATGGGTTCTTTCCTCTCTCTAGGGTTGCACTTCTCTTGTGTGATATCTCTTCAAGTTTTTCATTGCCCTAGTGTGTAGATTTTTGAGGAACTATGAGGGCTGCCCAACAGGCTTGTCTTATGACCTCTTGTTGGGCTCTAGGTTCGGTTATGCAAATCTGTCCTTTGCTGCGTTTTAGGATAGAAAACAGGTCTGTTTACTTCTGCCAAGAATTCTACCCTCAACTGATGGTTATATGCTCTTTTAAGGTGCCCTTGCAAGTGTTTTTAGTAACACAGTGTTAGCACATGAAAACCTCAAAATGTATAGCACTCCTCTAGGATCTTAACAAGCTCCTTTTGCTGATTTAAATACTAAGCATGCATGAAATTTGGACACAAGTATTTTTGGTCAACATGATTCTGGATAAAACCCCCTTGGGGAAAACAGTTTGGAGATAGCTGTATATAGAAGATCTCAAAGCAAAAGTTACAACAAGGAAAACATATACAAGTGAACCTGGTACAATAGCAACCACTCTTGGATGCTTTGGAGTCCCTTGTACATGTGCCTGCTAGTGCTTTGAACAAAGGCGCCCTTTGCTTTGGTGCGCCCTTCTTCTCTTGCTAAGCCTTTATCCCTTTGCCTTGCCTCTTGCCTTTGCCCTTGCCTTTGACTTGAACCTTTCCTTTGCCCTTTTCCTTGGTCTTTGCACCCTTCTTCACAAGTGTGCCTCCCACCTTGGCTTAGTGCGCACTAAGCTCTAGTGCACCCCTCCTCTAGCAAAAACTCCACAGAAGTCTGCACCCTCCCTTACCCTTGCGCCCTGAGTGCACCTCTCCTCTAGTAAGTGAGTCTCCTCCACAAGTATGCGCCCTCTCCCAAGCTTGATGCGCCTCCTCCCTTTGGATGTACCCCTCCACAAGCTTGTGCGCGAATGCGACCTTCCTCAAGCTAGCGCCCAGCCTCCATAAAAGTCTCTCCAAGGAAGCTAGCACCCTCACAATGGCTTCTCCTCAAACCCTTGACTTCACATGCCCTCCTCTCCTCAAGAAATGCGCCCAAGTGTTTTGCTTCCCCTCCTCCCCTCACTCAACTCTCTCAAGTGACAAGTGAGCCTCTCCTTACCCTTTTCCCTCCTCTAGCCTCTCTTTGGCCAAGCCTTAAAAGACCAATGGCCTAGATTCAATCTAGCCATGTCTAATCAATGGGTGAGATTTATCCCAAAAATCTCACTTAGAAAACCCATTTTCCCAAGTTTCCTTAGTTTGCCTCATGTCCTTTAACTCACCCACAACATGAATTAAATGTCACTTTTGCCTTAAATGACATATTTCACTTTTGACTTAAATCTCCTAAGTCAACGTGAAATTGGAACATAAAGTAAAGTATCAAGGGTAATAGTCCCCCCCTTTGTGTTTAGAGACTCACAAACACAAGGGGACCACTTTCCAAGGTACCCAAATCTCAACATAGTGTTGGTTATTTCTCACTTTATTGCATAATTAGGGTTTGTGTTGGTTCTATTTGATTATTTTTCTACCACTTGTGAACTTCAATAAATTGTTCATCGACAATGCATAATCTGCTTTGCATGTTATGTGATATATATTCTCAAACTCTTAAACTTGTCCTATTTTGATGCACAATAAATAAAGGACAAACCATGTAAAGAACACAGGTTAGGGCCCTAATTAGTATATCTTTGAGTACATAAATAGTTCACCATTGTTAGCTTTGGTTATTAGAATAAAGGGCTAGTGTTTTTTCTTCACTAAGCATTATTTTTTTCATCATCACAATGTTTATTGGCTTTGATGATTTAAAAGTTTCGCTTTGCAAAGATTTTAAGCAAGGTAGAAGCTAGTTTTTATCAGTACATCACATCTTTTTTTCCTATCTTTTTTGTTGTTTAGGTGTTTTTTTCATAAATTTATATCATTTTCAAGACACAAATTGACATCCCAGGTTTAGGGATTCATCTCTCAACTTTTGGAACTTGTTTTCCTTAATTTGTAGTGCGATGTATCCAACATGGTCATTTTTGTCACTTTTTGTTCGATTGGTTATGAATCTTGTTTCTTGAAAATTTGTTTTCCTCAAGTAGTGGGAATTATGCTCCTAGCCTAGTATGTCTAAATGATCGTGTATCTTTATTAATGATGCTTATATGTGTGTTTGCAGGGTGATTCACGTGATTCTAATTGGGGGAAGGAAAGGAGTCATGATAAAGAAAAAAGTCGCGACAAAGATCGTGATAGAGATCGGGAAAGGAGGCATAGGGATGAAAGGGTGGAATCTAGTCATGATAGACACTCAAGAAGCGAGAGGGATAGAAGCCACGGCAGAGAAAGAAGTCACGATCGACATCGTCATAGGAGTCATGGGAGAAGTCGAGATCGAGATAGGTGTGATGGCTGATTTTGTGACTACAATTGGATAGATAAATAACTATATTTGATCGCAAATGGTGACTTAGTTTGACGTTATTAATGTTTATCCTTGGTTTTTGTGTTTCTTGCCATTTTGACCAAAATTAGATCATGCTTAAATATGTTTTAGTATGCTAGAAAGTTTGCTCAACACGTCGGCCTTGTAGTTGTCATTGTAGTTTATTCTCCACTATTTCATTTTTTAAATTTAAAAATAACTTCTATTAATATAAAAACCGTTACATGATGTACAAGAGAATTTTTTATAATGAAAGGATGGGCTACATAGGGTAGGCTGACATCTTCCTAAATACTAGTCAAGCAAAAGTAACAAACTGGACATGACCCATAAACTCTTAACTCATCAAAACTATGGAGATTAGGAAAGCTTCTCTCCAATCTTTTCGAGTATAGAAATAAAATTCTAAATCAAAACAATTAATTTCTTACCATTTTTTCTCAAGCTCTAATAGAACAAAGTTTGTCTCAGTGGATGGTTATCATCATCATCATCATCATCACAAGATGTCCTTAATGCTATAACCAATCATAATTCTCCACAATATAAATTAAAATCTATTGGTCCTTGTTAGAATTAGGGAAGTAAACCAGAAAAATACTGTCCTTTTAAATTTTCAGTTAGATAGAACAGTAAAGGACAAAAATAAATCAAACTTTATTTTGTAAAAGCAATA
>JZKD02S0492720.1:0-17036 GCA_000966675.3 Picea glauca
AATTAAAAAAAATTGAATTGGCTGCCAACACCATTGTTATATGCAAATTCTACCAAGTGTAGGTAATCTTCCCACTTGCTTCGTTTTGTTCTTATGTACATGCAAAACATATCCTCTATGATTTGGTTTGTCCTTTTGGTCTGTCCATCCATTTGTGGATGATAGCTTGTACTGAAATTCAAGTTAGTGTTTATCCCTGTAAACAATTCCTTCCAAAAAGCGGATGTAAATTTTACGTCTCTATCTGAAATCACCATTTTAGGAATACCACGCAGTCTAAAAAAAAAATTCATGAATATTTCAACAATGTTTATAGCTTTAAAAGTAGACTTTACAGGAATAAAGTGTGCAGACTTATTGATTTTATCGATTACAACCATGATAGAATCATTTTGTTTCTAATTTTTAGGCAAACCTATTATAAAGTCCAGTGATATAGTCTCCCATTTCCATTCTGGTACTAGTAATGGTTGTAATAAGTTGGTTGGATGCTGGTGCTCGACCTTAACCTACTGACAATCTTGTCACCTAGCCAAGTATTATGTTGTTTCGCCCTTCATACTAGGCTAGAAAAATAGGTTTCTAACTGTTGTTATTGTTTTCTGGTAACCTGGATGGCTAGAATACGGTTTCTTATGCACTTCGTCCAAAATTGTTGATTTCAATTTTGTTGAATCTTGTATGTAAAGTCTGTTTTTAACTCGTAATAGTCCTTTCTTGTCGATGCTTAGATATGGTTTGTCAGAGTTAGCAGTATTGTTTTGTAATTATGTCATTATATTAGTGTAATTTCCATCATTAATACCTACCGTCCTTATTCTTTGTTCCAGATCACTTTTTGTCCTGCTGATGTTTATCTCAAATAACCCATGGACTCTTCTGCTTAAAGCATCTGCTACTTTATTTTCCTTACCCTTGATATGTCTAACCTCGAAGTCGAATTTTCTCAAGAAGGCTAGCCACCTTTCTTATCTTACATTAAGATCTGGTTGGTTAAACATATATTTCACCTCGCTATTATCCCTCAATAGTAGGAATTTCCTGCCCATTATATAGTGTCACCACATTTTTAAGGCATGTATTACTGCTGCCAATTCTAAGTCATGAGTGACATAATTTTTCTCGTGTTATTTTAATTTTCGAGACTCATAACAAATCACGTGCCCTTCTTGAGTTAGGACACCACCTAGTCCCTCTTTACTTGCTTCAACACAAACTGTGAAGTCTTTATCTGTGTCTGCTACCTTCAAAATGGGTGCCGATGTCAATAATTATTTCATCTTGTTAAAGTTATCTTGACACTTTTGTGACCAGTTAAACTTGGTTCCTTTCTTTTGTAGTGACGTGATAGGGTAGGCTATCTTGGAAAACCCGTCCATAAATCTATGATAATATCCGGTGATTCCAATGAATGACTAGATATCTGCCACATCCTTGGCTACTGGCCATTCCATAATGGCTTTTATCTTTTTCTGGTCTACAAAATACCTTCGGAGGAAATGACATGTCCTAAATATTGTATTTATTTTTGATAAAAGTCACATTTGTCAAATTTTGCATATATTTTGTGTTCCCTTAATGTTTGCAGAACTATCCTTAAGTGTTCATTATGTTCTTCTTCTATTCTTGAATAGACCAGAATGTCGTCGATAAATACTACCATGAACTTGTCCAAGTATTGACTAAAAATACTGTTCATGAGGCACATAAACATGGTTGGTGCGTTAGTGAGTCCGAAAGGTATGACTATGAATTCGTAGTGTCCATATCTTGTTCAAAAAGATGTTTTTCTTATGTCCTCATCCTTTACCCTAACTTGATGATAATCGGATCATAAATATAACTTTGAAAATATCTTGGCCCCACCTACTTGATCGAACATATCATTTATCCTTGGTAAAGGGTATTTGTTCTTAATAGTCAGTTTGTTCAGTTGTCTATAATTGATACATAGTCTTAGAGTATCGTCTTTCTTTTTCACAAAGAGGACTAGTTCTCCCCATGGTGAGACACTCGATCTGATATACTCTTTGTCCAACAATTCCTGTAATTGTATTTTTAATTCTGTCAGTTCTGGTAGACTCATTCAGTAAGGTGCTTTTGAGATAGGGGTTGAACTGAGTAGTAGGTCTATGGAGAAGTCTATTTTCCTTCTAGGAGGTAATTCCGGTATCTCATCCACAAACATGTCTCTAAATTCACGTAGGACAACAAANAATTAAAAAAAATTGAATTGGCTGCCAACACCATTGTTATATGCAAATTCTACCAAGTGTAGGTAATCTTCCCACTTGCTTCGTTTTGTTCTTATGTACATGCAAAACATATCCTCTATGATTTGGTTTGTCCTTTTGGTCTGTCCATCCATTTGTGGATGATAGCTTGTACTGAAATTCAAGTTAGTGTTTATCCCTGTAAACAATTCCTTCCAAAAAGCGGATGTAAATTTTACGTCTCTATCTGAAATCACCATTTTAGGAATACCACGCAGTCTAAAAAAAAAATTCATGAATATTTCAACAATGTTTATAGCTTTAAAAGTAGACTTTACAGGAATAAAGTGTGCAGACTTATTGATTTTATCGATTACAACCATGATAGAATCATTTTGTTTCTAATTTTTAGGCAAACCTATTATAAAGTCCAGTGATATAGTCTCCCATTTCCATTCTGGTACTAGTAATGGTTGTAATAAGTTGGTTGGATGCTGGTGCTCGACCTTAACCTACTGACAATCTTGTCACCTAGCCAAGTATTATGTTGTTTCGCCCTTCATACTAGGCTAGAAAAATAGGTTTCTAACTGTTGTTATTGTTTTCTGGTAACCTGGATGGCTAGAATACGGTTTCTTATGCACTTCGTCCAAAATTGTTGATTTCAATTTTGTTGAATCTTGTATGTAAAGTCTGTTTTTAACTCGTAATAGTCCTTTCTTGTCGATGCTTAGATATGGTTTGTCAGAGTTAGCAGTATTGTTTTGTAATTATGTCATTATATTAGTGTAATTTCCATCATTAATACCTACCGTCCTTATTCTTTGTTCCAGATCACTTTTTGTCCTGCTGATGTTTATCTCAAATAACCCATGGACTCTTCTGCTTAAAGCATCTGCTACTTTATTTTCCTTACCCTTGATATGTCTAACCTCGAAGTCGAATTTTCTCAAGAAGGCTAGCCACCTTTCTTATCTTACATTAAGATCTGGTTGGTTAAACATATATTTCACCTCGCTATTATCCCTCAATAGTAGGAATTTCCTGCCCATTATATAGTGTCACCACATTTTTAAGGCATGTATTACTGCTGCCAATTCTAAGTCATGAGTGACATAATTTTTCTCGTGTTATTTTAATTTTCGAGACTCATAACAAATCACGTGCCCTTCTTGAGTTAGGACACCACCTAGTCCCTCTTTACTTGCTTCAACACAAACTGTGAAGTCTTTATCTGTGTCTGCTACCTTCAAAATGGGTGCCGATGTCAATAACTATTTCATCTTGTTAAAGTTATCTTGACACTTTTGTGACCAGTTAAACTTGGTTCCTTTCTTTTGTAGTGACATGATAGGGTAGGCTATCTTGAAAAACCCTTCCATAAATCTGTGATAATATCCGGTGATTCCAATGAATGACTGGATATCTGCCACATCCTTGGTTACTGGCCATTCCATAATGGATGTTATCTTTTTCTAGTCTACAAAATACCTTCGGAGGAAATGACATGTCCTAAATATTGTATTTATTTTTGATAAAAGTCACATTTGTCAAATTTTGCATATAGTTTGTGTTCCCTTAATGTTTGCAGAACTATCCTTAAATGTTCATTATGTTCTTCTTCTATTCTTGAATAGACCAGAATGTCGTCAATAAATACTACCATGAACTTGTCCAAGTATTGACTAAAAATACTATTCATGAGGCACATAAACATGGTTGGTGCGTTAGTGAGTCCGAAAGGTATGACTATGAATTCGTAGTGTCCATATCTTGTTCAAAAAGATGTTTTTCTTATGTCCTCATCCTTTAYCCTAACTTGATGATAATCGGATCATAAATATAACTTTGAAAAKATCTTGGCCCCACCTACTTGATCGAACATATCATTTATCCTTGGTAAAGGGTATTTGTTCTTAATAGTCAGTTTGTTCAGTTGTCTATAATTGATACATAGTCTTAGAGTATCGTCTTTCTTTTTCACAAAGAGGACTAGTTCTCCCCATGGTGAGACACTCGATCTGATATACTCTTTGTCCAACAATTCCTGTAATTGTATTTTTAATTCTGTCAGTTCTGGTAGACTCATTCAGTAAGGTGCTTTTGAGATAGGGGTTGAACTGAGTAGTAGGTCTATGGAGAAGTCTATTTTCCTTCTAGGAGGTAATTCCGGTATCTCATCCACAAACATGTCTCTAAATTCACGTAGGACAACAAATTCTTCTAACTTTGGCTTATCTCTTTTTTCTAATAGATTCGTCACTTGGATGGAATAAACTTGAAATCCCTTTCTAATACATTTCTTGAGTTGCATCGTTGAAACTTGTCTGACTGATACAGGTTTTGGTATTCCTTGGTATGTTCTAACAATGCCAAAATCATCTCTATAGCTAAGTATCTTTGTATAACAATCTAGTATTTCTTTGTGTTGTTCAAACCAATCCATCTCGATAATCATATCATAAGATCCTAGTGGTAGGATGTTCAGATTGGTCCTTATCGTTTGACCATCTAAGATGAACTCAAAATTAGAAATAAAGTCAACTACTTTCCTTTTAGTACCTGTTGCTAGTTGTACAAGACATGATTTTTCATGTTTCAGTTTCTTAAGTTTATTCGACTCTACTACATCAGGAGTAATATAACTTAACATAGCTCCAGGGTCAATTAAAACAGAAATTTGAGTGTCATTGATTTTACCTTCGATTTCTACCACTGAGGACTGGTGGTCAGCTTGTCAACCATCTATGGCTGCATTTATTCGATGCAGGCTTCTGCCCATGTCTCCCACTGTCGAGGCTTCCTGCAAATTGTGAACAATAGTTCTGGTTGTTGAAATTAAACATGGAAAGTTCCTCCTTAGATGAGGCTCTTAGCGTTCCCAACACTTTAATGGCTCGCGGGAGTTGTCCCCAAACTTCTTCATTCCCAGGTTTACTGGTTTGTCGCTACCTTGTGCATTCGGATGTTTGGAGTGAAAATCATTCCTTGGGAAACCTTTTTCTTCATTATGATAAGGAGCTAGACGGTATCCCTTCTTCCACTGGTTCATTTAATCTTTCTTCTTATCCTTCCAGGACTTGGGAAACTCTACCTGTTGTTTATGCTGGTCATAGCACATTCGTTCTTTCCTGAATACCTCACTCAAGAATTTGGGGTTGTCAAACTCAATTCTTTCCCTGTAGGACTATGGTAAACAGCTTAAGAATCGTTGGATTTTTACCTTATCGTCCCGGATGTATGGTACAAACCTTAGTAGTTCCAGAAATTTATTTATAAGGTCCTCCATCGTCATCTGTTCGAGTCGTAACTCATAAAATTATTTCGTCTTCCTTTCATAATAGATTTCAAAAATGTATTATTTCTTAAAATACTTCTTAAAGTTAGACCATTCCAACTATTTCTCTTTTAGGCCCTTGGCCAATTTCAAGTCCTGCCACCAAAATCCTGGCCTTCCCCTTCAGATTGTAGATGGCCATTATGACCTTCATGTTGTTGGAATAGTTGTAGATCTGGAAGTATTTTTTGATGTCCAACAATCATGCCTCAGCTTCTTCTCCTGTCCTAGATTCTCCATCAAAGGTAACTGGTTTAATCTTTTTAAATTCTCCTTCAAGGTTGTCTACTTGTTTTCTTTTTCTGTCTGGTATAGTTTTGTCTTCAACTAAAGGTGTCCCTTCAGATGAACTGTCTCCTTTTTTTGTTTTCGGACTAGAATTCTTGGAGGCCCTTTTGTTGACCTCTTTATCATGGTTATCATCTTTTGGGATTTTCTTGGTTACTATACTACGCAGCAGGACTTCATTTATCTCTTGTTGTTCCTGCTGTGCTTTCTTCAATTTTTCATTGTCAACCTTGAAAACCTGCAGTTCAACAATGAGATTCCTCATTGTTTCCAACACCTCTGTTTGTGAGCTTCCATCACTGTTCTGTATTGGATCTCCAGGAGGCCCTTGCTGTAGATTTCCTTCCATCCTGATTTCTACACCCTCTCGAGCTGCCATAATTTACAAAAATAGAAAGGGATTTATGTTTGTAACAATAAGATTTAATAGTTTTACATAAATTGGAATAAATAATAAGCAGATAATGTGGCCCTATTTAGGCCCAGTGTTGTATATTTTCTCTGATACCATATGTAATATACCTCAAAAATTTTCTGAAAAAAAACAAAAATTGTTTGTATAAATATCCCTGAATAGTTCGAGATTCAAGCAAGTAAGATTTCTATTATAAAGCTTGAGTTTAAAATTTTGCAAGAGTCCTTACTGATGTCGACTGTCATTACCATTCAACTTAAAGTTTTCTAATCGACGATAAGTGTTTACTCCTCATTTCAATGTTTATTTCGATTCCTATAATTATAACTACTTTTCTATCTATTTGTACCTATAACCATTACCACAGTCTTAAAAACACAAACGAATTTGGGACTTTATGGCGAAATCCTTACGCGTTAGACCCTACAAAGAACCCATTACCATATGTTTACAATACAACTGACTTTGGGGGTTGATGGCCTAGGCCTCATGCGTTAGTCTATACACATAATCACACGATAAAAACGATCAAATGGACTTAGGTAAAAGTAGAGTATTAGTCTATACTCCTCTGCAAATTTTTTAAATATAAACAGACCCCTATAGTTGTTTTTTTCTAAAAATATTCGTATACAGGATAGTGGTTAGGTAAGGCCTTCTGGTTAAACTCAGAGTACGGATATTTCATAATCCTCTGATCATATTCAAGTTCACCTGCACCGTTGGATTACAATTACTGGGTCTCGTGCTTATTCCATATGCCCACTGGATGTGACCACAGGCCTAATCAAAATGCCTTTCACATTTCCGCATTTCGGCAATTCGCAATCCCCGAAATGGAGTCAGATCAACAGTTCATGAAACTTCATATTCTGATCCCTTCTTTTCTTAATCTAATGACTGACACGATTTCGATGTTTTTCCCTGCGAGTCATCGTGACTCCAAAATTATTAAATTCATGATCACAAAAACTATGAAGTGATTGGACGGTTCACATAACCCACTGAGATTGATGGTTGAAGGAATTTCGAAGTTTTGCCTTTTGGGTTTTTGAGACTCACAATAGTCCCTTTCGGTATTTCGGAGTCCTTGACATTCTCTCATCTTTCGCATTTCGTGACTTCATCATTCTTGTTGTGAGTGTCCTTGACACGTCCAACTCTCGGTATCCAAAGCTCTGAAATGGTGATTAAGTCATGGTTTCTCACTGTTGATTAAGGGTAACCTGTTTTGTGATGGAAAAATCTATCGTTGGAAGTAAAACACCGCATGGGATGTTCATTTGTTTCATTTCTGAATGAGATATGTAATACTAATTTTAAAAGAATTACAAGGTTTCCCTTCCACCTACTTGTATGGCATACTGGTTATTTTATTGGTTTAATATACTTGCACCATATTGGCTACTTCCTCGAAAGGATTTTGAAAAGGGAAAAAATTCTCAGCTATTGTCGGCTATATGTGTATCTTGTTTATAGTTGACTCCATATCGCATAATGGTATATGAATTAAATTTGCACTTACTGTACTTGTGTTAAAGACTTTCCTTTTGAACTTTTAGGTGATTGTGTTGTTATTTATAAAGTTAGGAATTTACTTAGGGGTGTATTTTAAGTTTCAGGATGTCCCTTATTTCTTGGGCCTTCGCGCCTCTCGTGATTAGTTTTGGTAATTAAATTGTGTTAATTCGATTCACTCCAATAATTTTCCAACATTTCAACCTATAACTTTTCAATAAACACTGGTTGATATAAAGATGTGTAAATGTTGTAGATGGACTATAATAATTCTTGGTATTCGCAAGGTCACTTCCATACTTTATGTTAGAGATTAATCATTTCACCACCTTATGATGGTGGATCAGTGGTCATCTTGACCCTTCAAGACATGAGGGTTCACTATCAAGCGATGGCCTCCTTAGCCTTTGTAGGCCACCAAATACCATCACCGCCCCGATTTAATTTTTCCTAAGGTGGAAGAGGCAAGTTTTGTTCCTATAAATACTTGAATCATATTGTAATCCACATACAGAGGGTGAGACAAGAGCTTGAAAGATTTTTTTTTTTGAATTGAACTTGTCACTCTGTGTTTTATTTTATTGAGTTTGTAAACTTTGTTCATGTTTTCATTTTTCGGCATTCAATGTTTATTAGTTCAAGTTGTGTGGAGTTCTCTTGTTCTTGCAAATGACGAAACCTGAAGTGGCCCCACAACCAAATCAAATTCATGGTTCAGCGATTACCGTTGTATGTTGTTCATGCATCAAGAATTACCAAACGCTGAAACCCGATATTGGTTGGGCCCCACACCTTTTTCATGATTTCGTGATTCGGCATTTGATGTTGTGCGGTGTTTTTCATCGGGAGTTTGTAAACACTAAAACCCAAAAAAGATTAGGCCCACACTCCATTTCTTTTTTCGCGATTTGAGAATTGATGTTTGTAAATTTTGGCATTGGGTATTCGTAAACCCCGAAATCCCGAACCCTGAAACCCCGAAGTACTGGGCCCATATTCCATTTTCATTTTCTCAATTCGGGATTTGTTGTCTATTGGTGTTTGGCATTTGTAATCACCAAACCCCGAACCCCGAAACCCAAAGTGCTAGGCCCACAACCTTTTTGCATTTCGGGATTTGACAAACATCATGGTCTTTTGTTTTTTGTATTCGGCGTTTGTAATCGCCAAAACCTGGTTGACCTCCATTTTTCACACTTTAAATATATATATATATATATATACACACACACACACACACACACACACACACTATGCAGTTTTCCATTTGCATTCAATATGTAGGTAAACTCAAATCTTCACCACAATTTACTTGTGGGGTTTTCAACTACGACGCTTTATCTTACTAAAGTAGTAATCCAAACCATAGCACAAATCTTCTTTAAGAATTGACTATTCATATCCTTCCAGCTAGTATACTTTCGGGAACTAGTATTCATAACAGTAATGAGATGCAGTAAAGATAATCCATTCCAAACTAGTAGAGAGACAGTCTAGCAATTCCTAAGTTTGCAGTAGGATGCATTCAATATTTCATCCTTAATATTATTTCTAATAGATACATTCTATCAAGTATGTAACCATTTAACATTCAGCCAGATAAGGGACATAAATAACATATATGAAATAATACGCTAAAAGACAAAAGGAATGGCCACGTTCCTCCCAACCGTAGAACAGGGTATCCAAACTACTTGCCCGATTCACCCCCTAGCCTGACCATGAATCCATGAGGGAAAACTTGGAAAAGCTTCTCTTTAGCGATGTCCTATAGCTCCAGTAGTTTTCCTTTGCCTCACACTCAAGTAGTGTTCATAACAACAAGTAAATCAAAAGTCTTCTTTCCCAACATACTTGGCAGCATCTTGTCTTCTCTCATATGCTATTTATCATTTGCCCAGTTTTTTTCCCTCCCTTGGGAATTTTTGCAGCTTTATAACTCCTTGATTTTCAGGGGCTACCAATGGCCAAATCACTGATTTTCCACTTGTAATAATCATCCCAGAGGTAGTTCCAACATGTTCCCCACTCATGGAGTCATGGTCAGCTAAATTTAACATGGCTATTCCATTTGTCCTCCTGCAATCAATCTAAAATATTCTTCTTCCATACAAGTGTCATAGTCAAATAGTTAGTTGGGTCAAATTAGGTTTCTACCCAACAGTCAAAGTAATTAATTACAATTACCAAATTCAAAATTAGGAATTGCCATAAATGGCAAAAATTTTCCAAATTTGAATTTACTAAAAACAGAATAAATTTCCAGCAATTTTAAATTTCAAAAATATTTTATTTTTTGGGATGTCATAGTGGCTATCCAATGCTCATGTCTAGGTTCCACCTGGAATTGTCTTAGTGTGTTGACGACAAAGAAAATGTTTGGTCAAGTATTTACCAAATACATCAATGACCCAATCAATTGTCAATATAGTGATGGATCTACTAAATCAGACTCCGAGTCTCTTACTTTTCTTATATCTATAGTCATAGGAGTGTCCATGGATTTGCTATCTATCATTCCAAACTTCTGAAGAATCTTTATTGCACACTTTCCTTGTCCAAGGAATACTTCACCACACTTCTGCCATACTTCTAGTCCTAAGTAATAATGCATGAGACCAAGATCTTTCATATCAAATTCAGAATCTAGTTCCTCTTTGCACTGGATGATGAGAGACTCTTCACATGTAAGGAATAGATCATCAACATATAGTAGTAGAATGATAGGTGCATTGCTCATGACTTTGTAGTAAAGATTTAGATCTGCATGACTGTTGGAGAAACCAAGTCTCGTTAGATAGTTGTCATTTCTGGCATACCAAGATCTTCGAGCTTCCTTGAGTCCATATAAAGATTTCTTTAGTCTGCAAACATGAGTGTCTCTAGAATGTACTTCAAACCCTTGAGTTTGTTCAATATATACTTCTTCTTTGATTACTCCATTGAGGAAAGTTGTTTTTACATCCATCTGATGTAAACTCCATCCCATGGAAGAGGCAAGAGATATGATAGCTCTGATGGAAGTGTATCTAGAAACTGGAGCAAATGTTTCATCATAGTCTTCTCCCTCCTTATGGGAGAACCCTCTAGCTATGAAACTTTCTTTATATTTATCCACGCTTCCATCTTTTGCATGTTTGATCTTATATACCCATTTTGAAGTTACTATTGATTTTTCTTTAGGTCTAGGCACAATTTCCTATACATCATTTTTCATGATGGATTGGTTTTCCTCCATCATAACCTCTTTCCATTGTTTCTTCTAAAATGCCTCTTTAAACATGGTAGGTTCTTCATCTATAATCTTTGTCAGACATGCTGCATAGCTTGAGAATCTTTGGGGCTTCTTACTTTTTCTCAAAGTCCCATATGGGGCCTTAAGTCTTTCTACGTCTTGTAATGTAGCTTCAAGCCAAGATGGTCATTTATTGGTCTTAGGTATGGTGTCTGAATCAATGGTCTCACATGGTTGCATCGGATGATCAAATTGTTCCTTTTCTTCATTTTGATTTTCGGGAAGATACATGCCTTCCTCAATAGGCTCTTCATACTCTTCTTATTCTATAGTTTTTTCTATGGATTACTTGAAAGCCATCTTTTCATTGAAGGTCATGTCTTTGCTGACTTCAATCTTATGTTCTTATGCGATATAGATTCTATAAGCCTCAGATGATTCACTATATCCCACGAATATCCCCTTCTTTCCCGAGGGTTCTAATTTATTCCTTTTGTCCTTGGGAATGTGAGAGTAAACTGGACATCCACAGATTCTTATATTTTCCACATTAGGTTTCTTACCTGAGAAGGCTTCTTTTGGAGTCATATCCTTCAATATGTAGTGAGGACTTCTATTTTAAACATATATTTCTATCATGGATGCTTCTCCCCATAAGAACATGGATATACCTTGATAGTTTAGTAGTGCCTTCATGGTTTCTTCAATAGATTTGTTCTTCCTTTCTACTACACCATTTTGTTGAGGATTGTGAGGAACAATCAACTCCCTTCTAATCCATGCTGATTTGCAGAATGAAATGAATTCCTTTGATGTGTATTCTCCTCCATTATCTGTTCTTAAGGTTTTGATTTTCTTATTCGTAAGGTTCTCTATCTCTTCTTTGAATTCTTGAAACTTGTTGAATACTTCATTATTTGTCTTTAGAAGATATAACCAAGTCTTACTTGAGTAATCATCTATGAAGATTACATAGTAAAGAGAACCTCGTAGATATTTGAATGGCATTGGACCGCAAACATCTGAGTGTATTAGATCTAGAATCTTCTTAGATCTATTGTTGCTGCTTCAGAATGGTTTCTTGATATTCTTTCCAAGAGAACATCCTTTGCAAATTCCTTCATGTGTAGACTGCAATTCTAGTATTCCTTCAACCATGTTTTTGAGAAACAATAATTCTTTATAATTAATATGAGTGTACCTTCTGTGCAAAAGTTCATTGGGATTGACTTCATCATGTACAAGAGCTTCTTCATTTTGTTTTAGTAGTTTATATAGATTTCCTTCACGGGTTCCAATAAACCTAGCATTCTCTATGCTGAAGTATTTATGCCAAGATAACACTTTTCCATATACAAAAGCTATTATGTTTCCTTTGTCTTCTAGGAAATATATGGATACAAGATTCTTTTCTAAACCAGGTACACATAAGACATTGCTTAAATGAACATTGTTACCTATTTTCAACTTGACGGAGGCTTGTCCAAATCTTTCGACTAGGTAAGTGCTTTTGACTCCAAGCTCTACCTTGTACGATGTCTTCTTCTCATTTAGATTTGAGAGTCTGGCTTGATCTCCCATCATATTCCTAGAATCTCCATTATCAACTATCCACATGTCATCTTATATCATTCCTGTGAGTGTTGAGTAGTGTAAATGACTAGTCTTTTCACTCATGTCTTTGGTTGACTCGTGACTGGTCATGCCTTGATCCAAAACTTCAAATTTGACGTTTCTTCCTTATGAGAGTGCCAAGAGATGCGCTAGACTAAGGCGAACTTAAATATATTCTTCTTGAACAAAATGTTCCATCACAAGGTGTTGGATTGGGGTTTTAGGGTTTGTGCAACTCCTCCTGCTGGTAACCCTAGTGACAGTGTCTTGGAAGTTTCTCCTGCTAGTAAACACTAGTGACAGTTCTTCAATGAGCTTAGTATCCTAATGACTATGCTTCCTTCCAGTGGTTATACTAAATGAAGGAGGTGTGGGCCCATAACCTATTAGAATGTGCTCATTTTACCATAGACAATATCACTCTTGTCACCCAACCATAGGCCGAAGCCAGCCTCTGAGCACCTTGACCTTAACAGAGAGAAGAATCCTGGTAGCAATCCAATAGACAAGAAAGGCTAATGCACCAAGAAAGAAGTAACCAAAGATGATCAGAGAGTCCAACCCAAAAATATAGAAGCAATGGGCTTCACAACTGGCAGCAACACCTTCTCCAAAACTTGTGCACAAGATTGATGGAATACAGTGCACACAAGTGCCTCTCTACAATTCTGAAAAGTGTCTGTCAAATGAAGACGAGCACCCTGTATTTATACTAATCCTGGCAGACTCCCTGGGTCGACTTCTCATTCTGGGTACTAATTAATTCATATTAATTATCTCTCTTTAGTCGACATCTCTTCTAGGTTTACTCTCACTTCTTTTCTTTCTTCTGAAATATTCTAATCTTGTCAAAGGTCACAATGGAGGTTGATACCTCCCGAAGCTACCATAATATCAGCAATATGGCTATGGGTGTGGTGTTTTCAAAAAATCCAACTACTTGATGGCCTCTGCTGAGATTAGGATGTTTTGACTTATACTATCAAAAATGAAATGCAGTGGGGTCCCCTTCACCCACATCTATGAATGGAATAAGAACTTGTTGACGGGCGAAATTGACCGCTCATCAACTAGAGGAGTGAATTTGGTCCCGGGTTGTCTACTTAACCCAAGCCGTTTGGATTGATCCACTTCGACGGGTTTAGCGGCTTCATTAGCCGATCTAAGTCCTAAGAAAGAGAAAAACAAAACTAAAGAAAATAAAATAACTTAATGAGTAACACTTGCTGAAAATTATATATAGATCTAATATATATTTACAGTTTACTAAATAATGTTTATAACATAAATATANCTTCTTCTCCTGTCCTAGATTCTCCATCAAAGGTAACTGGTTTAATCTTTTTAAATTCTCCTTCAAGGTTGTCTACTTGTTTTCTTTTTCTGTCTGGTATAGTTTTGTCTTCAACTAAAGGTGTCCCTTCAGATGAACTGTCTCCTTTTTTTGTTTTCGGACTAGAATTCTTGGAGGCCCTTTTGTTGACCTCTTTATCATGGTTATCATCTTTTGGGATTTTCTTGGTTACTATACTACGCAGCAGGACTTCATTTATCTCTTGTTGTTCCTGCTGTGCTTTCTTCAATTTTTCATTGTCAACCTTGAAAACCTGCAGTTCAACAATGAGATTCCTCATTGTTTCCAACACCTCTGTTTGTGAGCTTCCATCACTGTTCTGTATTGGATCTCCAGGAGGCCCTTGCTGTAGATTTCCTTCCATCCTGATTTCTACACCCTCTCGAGCTGCCATAATTTACAAAAATAGAAAGGGATTTATGTTTGTAACAATAAGATTTAATAGTTTTACATAAATTGGAATAAATAATAAGCAGATAATGTGGCCCTATTTAGGCCCAGTGTTGTATATTTTCTCTGATACCATATGTAATATACCTCAAAAATTTTCTGAAAAAAAACAAAAATTGTTTGTATAAATATCCCTGAATAGTTCGAGATTCAAGCAAGTAAGATTTCTATTATAAAGCTTGAGTTTAAAATTTTGCAAGAGTCCTTACTGATGTCGACTGTCATTACCATTCAACTTAAAGTTTTCTAATCGACGATAAGTGTTTACTCCTCATTTCAATGTTTATTTCGATTCCTATAATTATAACTACTTTTCTATCTATTTGTACCTATAACCATTACCACAGTCTTAAAAACACAAACGAATTTGGGACTTTATGGCGAAATCCTTACGCGTTAGACCCTACAAAGAACCCATTACCATATGTTTACAATACAACTGACTTTGGGGGTTGATGGCCTAGGCCTCATGCGTTAGTCTATACACATAATCACACGATAAAAACGATCAAATGGACTTAGGTAAAAGTAGAGTATTAGTCTATACTCCTCTGCAAATTTTTTAAATATAAACAGACCCCTATAGTTGTTTTTTTCTAAAAATATTCGTATACAGGATAGTGGTTAGGTAAGGCCTTCTGGTTAAACTCAGAGTACGGATATTTCATAATCCTCTGATCATATTCAAGTTCACCTGCACCGTTGGATTACAATTACTGGGTCTCGTGCTTATTCCATATGCCCACTGGATGTGACCACAGGCCTAATCAAAATGCCTTTCACATTTCCGCATTTCGGCAATTCGCAATCCCCGAAATGGAGTCAGATCAACAGTTCATGAAACTTCATATTCTGATCCCTTCTTTTCTTAATCTAATGACTGACACGATTTCGATGTTTTTCCCTGCGAGTCATCGTGACTCCAAAATTATTAAATTCATGATCACAAAAACTATGAAGTGATTGGACGGTTCACATAACCCACTGAGATTGATGGTTGAAGGAATTTCGAAGTTTTGCCTTTTGGGTTTTTGAGACTCACAATAGTCCCTTTCGGTATTTCGGAGTCCTTGACATTCTCTCATCTTTCGCATTTCGTGACTTCATCATTCTTGTTGTGAGTGTCCTTGACACGTCCAACTCTCGGTATCCAAAGCTCTGAAATGGTGATTAAGTCATGGTTTCTCACTGTTGATTAAGGGTAACCTGTTTTGTGATGGAAAAATCTATCGTTGGAAGTAAAACACCGCATGGGATGTTCATTTGTTTCATTTCTGAATGAGATATGTAATACTAATTTTAAAAGAATTACAAGGTTTCCCTTCCACCTACTTGTATGGCATACTGGTTATTTTATTGGTTTAATATACTTGCACCATATTGGCTACTTCCTCGAAAGGATTTTGAAAAGGGAAAAAATTCTCAGCTATTGTCGGCTATATGTGTATCTTGTTTATAGTTGACTCCATATCGCATAATGGTATATGAATTCAATTTGCACTTACTGTACTTGTGTTAAAGACTTTCCTTTTGAACTTTTAGGTGATTGTGTTGTTATTTACAAAGTTAGGAATTTACTTAGGGGTATATTTTAAGTTTCAGGATGTCCCTTATTTCTTGGGCCTTCGCGCCTCTCGTGATTAGTTTTGGTAATTAAACTGTGTTAATTCGATTCACTCCAATAATTTTCCAACATTTCAACCTATAACTTTTCAATAAACATTGGTTGATATAAAGATGTGTAAATGTTGTAGATGGTCTATAATAATTCTTGGTATTCGCAAGGTCACTTCCATACTTTATGTTAGAGATTAATCATTTCACCACCTTATGATGGTGGATCAGTGGTCATCTTGACCCTTCAAGACGTGAGGGTTCATTGTCAAGCGATGGCCTCCTTAGCCTTTGTAGGCCACCAAATACCATCACCGCCCCGATTTAATTTTTCCTAAAGTGGAAGAGGCAAGTTTTGTTCCTATAAATACTTGAATCATATTGTAATCCACATACAGAGGGTGAGACAAGAGCTTGAAATATTTTTTTTTTTGAATTGAACTTGTCACTCTGTGTTTTATTTTATTGAGTTTATAAACTTTGTTCATGTTTTCATTTTTCGGCATTCAGTGTTTATTAGTTCAAGTTGTGTGGAGTTCTATTGTTCTTGCAAATGCCGAAACCCGAAGTGGCCCCACAACCAAATCAAATTCATGGTTGAGCGATTACCGTTGTATGTTGTTCATGCATCAAGAATTACCAAACGCTGAAACCCGATATTGGTTGGGCCCCACACCTTTTTCATGATTTCGTGATTCGACATTTGATGTTGTGCGGTGTTTTTCATCGGGAGTTTGTAAACACTGAAACCCAAAAAAGATTAGGCCCACACTCCCTTTCTTTTTTCGCGATTCGAGAATTGATGTTTGTAAATTTTGGCGTTGGGTATTCGTAAACCCCGAAATCCCGAACCCTGAAACCCCGAAGTACTGGGCCCATATTCCATTTGCATTTTCTCAATTCGAGAGTTGTTGTCTATTGGTGTTTGGAATTTGTAATCACCAAACCCCGAACCCCGAAACTCAAAGTGCTAGGTCCACAACCTTTTTGCATTTCGG
>JZKD02S0492731.1:10703-21945 GCA_000966675.3 Picea glauca
GTGAGAGAGAGAGAGAGAGAGAGAGAGAGAGAGAGAAAGGAATGACTTATAAGAGTGCATGCACATTCCTAGAGTGCATGCACATTCTTAGAGCACATGCCCATTCCTAGAGTGTGTGTGCATTCCTAAGAATGTGCACACATTATTTTGAATTCAATTTTTTTTGACAGGATTGAAAATGTGTATGCTGACTTGGTTGGCTCGGATTTAGGTTTGGGATGAAAAACCTAGTGGTTTGGGTTGAAAATTGATAAAAACCTCCATTTTTGTGAATACCCCTCTATATATCTGTCTGTTATCACATGGGTTGTCAGGGGTCGTATGTGTTGAATTTTAATACCTATGTCTATATACTCATCTCTTTCTCTCTCTCTTCCACACCACAAGGTCCTAGGATCTTTCCCTCTCACTGATGAAGTCGCTTTCCCCCTTTGTTGACAACCCGGTTTCCCTTGATTTCTTGCCTGAATAAGTCACAACCCGAAGATTTTATGTTTTTCTCTAAGGATGAACACTCATTGCCTTCTGTTTCAATCATGGGTCATTCTATTTTCCCAAGTCCGCAACAAGCCATCCAAATATTTGTTTGCACAAGAAGCATCCATGGGCACAAAGTGCAACTTTCAAAACTATCCATGCTGGGCATGAAATACAAGCAAACAAGCAGGTTCAGTTTTCAACAACAAAGATTCCATGTGGAGTTCATATTAGTGGCCCATGGGTATTTGAAATTATAAAGATGCGTGAGTTTTGGCATCAATCAGAAGCCCTGGAATTAAAGATCAAGCAAAGGTTGAGTCTGGGCCATCGGATCTCAATGGGGAGAGATCAATGGTGGGTAAACATTGCAGAAGTCGAGACTCCGGAGGATTGTAAGAGTTATTCATCCAAAGGGTCTGAAGTGCCGAAGCCCGGAGAAAATATGGGCCATCGATCAAAAGGACGCGCGGAGCCAGATCTGAGTTGTGGAAAAAGTCACTGCGGGATTTTCCAGTTGAGGAGTGTGCAAAGGTCCCAAAATGAATCTCGATTGTCAAAATCAAAAGGCCACGCGTCACCAGATCCCCCACTTCAAAGGTTTTACTTCGGAAGATTGTGGGAGTTATGCATTGAAAAGTCCCGAAGGCCTGAAGCTCGAACTCTTGAAGTAATTATGGGCCGTTGATCTTCGCAGCATGAGCCAGGGTCCATCCAAGAGCGGCATGTGGCAATAAAAGTGTGGTTTTCCCAGATCCTAGATTGCAATCATCTCAGCGACTCATGTGTATTCATCATGCCAAATTTGTGCAAGGATTAGTGGCTAATCATAATCCCCAAAGTTGCAAATAAAGCACCACACATCCTTCTCCATCTAACGGTAAATATATTCTTCGGGAATCCGGGCTTCTGGAGTTTCAAGATATCTACTCTCGATTTCATCTGGAGTGATTTCTCTCGAAGTCCACCGATCGTTGTCGTTTGTCCATTTGAATCAACGATCATTGTTCACTTCAAAGATTCAACATTCATTTCAGATTGCCACGTTACTTCGGGCCCATATTTATGCCAGCTCTACATGCACACCCCTCTCGGGCTCCGAAGACCAAAGTACAAGGGAACCATCAATGCATACATGTGGCACCCTTATCAGTCATAGCACGCGACATCCGTCTAGCGATGATGCATGAAACTCATTTCAAGCATTTTTGGACATGTCTTCGGCCCATTTTTGAGTGACACATGTCATCCCTCCATCCACGACATGCCAACATAGTGACGTCAGGCCTCCACGTTAGATCATCATCTGGGAGGTGTTCTTGTTCAACACCAAAATTAGCGCCATCTCTAAGCGGGGTTAGAAGGATCCTAGAGTTTGTGAGCAGATAAACTTTAGCGGGGACGTTAAGTCAACAGAGGCACCCAGATCATGGACCAGGGCTAGATCAACGAGAACTCTCCATTGTGGGGACGCAACATGCTCGAAAGATAAAATTCTTGAGTGGTCCCGCAATCAAAATTGTGGTATAATGTAATAGCTATGTGGAAGTTGGTAGTGAATTGCAGGCCCAAAAGTAGTCTGGGTCCAA
The DNA here is from genome assembly GCA_000966675.3 of Picea glauca. NCBI lineage: Eukaryota > Viridiplantae > Streptophyta > Pinopsida > Pinales > Pinaceae > Picea > Picea glauca. The sequence continues at coordinate 12,770 of JZKD02S0492731.1, forward strand.
ACTTCTTTCGATGGCCCCGCAATCATGTGATTATAAGACTTCCAATCCAAGAGAAGCACATGGAATCCCCCTAAGCATTAAGCCTCATTGCAATCGCGAGGGAAGGAAGTTAATGAAAATTGAGTGGTGGTTGATACCTCGGCTCACTCCATAAATAGAAGGTATGGAAGGATCTGGCCATGGAGATAGAACCGTCAACCCAAGGTACCCCTATGGACGGTTTTTCCTGCATGGCCATGCTGATTTGAGCTCGCGTCTAATAGGAGGATGCACATATAGTCTGAAATAATGAGACGCAGACATAAAGCCTTGAATGGGATGGCCAGATCACATGGCTAGTAGTGGTGGATTGATTTGAGTATAAGTAGATCAGTTCAGGATTTTGTTAAGGTCATCAACTAGTTGAGCAAAGCTCTCTATTTTGTAATATTTTGATGCTTGATCTGTTCTCTAGTTATGTATCAAACTTGAGACTCTCGCATTAATAGAATTCAACTTCTCTCATGTCTTTGTAAAATCTATGCTAAAACACTCGGACATGGAGGATCCAGTCGAGGGTTGTAGTTCTATTGTAATGTAGGTTTCATTACAATATTGTTATGACCAATTTTAGTTAGCTTCTTTGTTTTCTTATTCCCTCTTACATTGAAAGGCTCGGGCATGGAGGATCCAGTCGAGTTGTTATAGTCACATGGTAATGTAGGTTTGATTATTATGCTTTTGTGACATATTTCAGTGTCTGAAGCTTGAGTTCGAGAGTGCTCTTGAGCCTAAGTTTTTTATTCACCAAGTTGCTTGAAAGTCGGATGCCCATAGCAGTCTTGTTCACCTCTCTCACTAAGTCTTCCTTCTGCTCGCACTTAAACTCAAATCATTGACTAAATTTAATGAGGCCCTCACTTCCATGTGCATAGCTTGTCCAGTTTATGTGGTTAAGATCATTATTTTACTGAGTTTTGTCCATTTGACCTCCACTCATAAAACCAACATCCACCAACTATTTTGATGGGTACTGGGCTTATCCTCTTGCAATATGAGGGTGACTCTCAGTGCTAACATTAATGGCTCCACTACCAGGGAACGAATTGAATACATTTCCCTGGGATTGAACGATAAATAAATTTTGATTCTGAAGGTGCATCAGAAATATGTAACTTGAAGATTGCGACTTGCACCTGGAAACTCCACTGTTTCAGTTGTGGCTCCCAAAAGAAAACACACAAGGTCTACTCCACAACTGCCCCTAGCAACACTTGAAGTTGACCCAAAGAAGATTATCAAGAAGGGAAAGGCCTCTCAAGAAGGACTTTCAGCTGTTGTACCAGGTGACTCTGGTAATTTGCGTGATTCTTCTTTTAAAACTCCAATAGCTGTATCTAATTCTCCTTTTATATCATTTGAGGGAGTTTCCAGAAGTTTAAATTTTGGAATCTTTCCTGCTGAAATTCCCCCTTCTAGTCTTCAATTGGAAGGAGAAATTTTTGAAACTCTAGTTTCCCCTGATATTGTAAAGTGGTTTAGACCCAGAAGCTTAGAATATTTTCCCACTTTGGGCTTTCCTACTCCTCCTCCTAATAAAGTTGTTGTATCCAAAGAGGGGGAAACTTATTTTCCCTTGAACCCTATATCATTCTCCCCCAATACTCAGTCGTTTTGTCTTTCTCCTAGAAACACAACTGTAGTCCTACCTGTCCAAACTCTTTCTCCCCCTGGTTCTCCTACGGTTCACATCCCAATGGCAGGTGCTAATCCTCCCAAAAATAGAATGGATGCCATAGTGGCTGCTAGGTATGCTCCGCTTGTTTTACCTCAACCTATGAATTCCCTCCGAGTTGGATATTACCTCAAGTACATGCCCAAGTTTACAGGGGAGGAAGACATAACTGCAGAAGAACACCTTTCGGCCTTTTCCAATTACGCAGACAATCTTAATATTGAAAATGAGGATGTATGGATGAGAGTCTTTGTACATATCCTTGATGGAGAGGCTAGAAAATGGTTCAGGGGCTTGACTCCTAGATCTATTGATGGGAATGAGGCCCTGGATGATTCTTTCTTAAGACATTGGGGGGATAAAAAAAAATTCTTTATTATATTATAGAGTTTGGGTCACTTTTAGAGAGAAGAGGGGGAATCTATTTCAAACTTCTCAAAGAGATTTAATAAGATGTACAATAATATTCCCAGTGAGATTAAGCCTATTGAAACCTCTGCCAAGATTACTTATGCTAGTGATTTTGACCCTGAGTTTTGCCTCCTATTAAGAGAAAGAAGAGCTACCTCATTGGCTCATATGCAAGATGCAACCCTTGAAGTAGAGTCCAATATATTGGCATTTGACAAAATTAGGAGTAAGGCTGATAGAGATAGGAGAAAAGGTAGATCTTAAGCTTCAACCTCTGGTTCCTCTGCTTCCCACCCTCAAGTGGATGAGTTGACTAAGCTGGTAAAATCATTGTCTGTAGAAATGGAGAAATTGAAGTTTGAGGGAAAGCCAAGCTATAGGAATACCCATAAATCTGATAAAAAGGGTAATTTCATAAGACCCACTAATGACCCTCAGATCATCCAAAGAGATCAAAGAAATATGGATAGGGATGATCAGAAAATACAAGTTCCTCTCCAAAATAACCTTGTTACTAATGAAGAAGGAGAGGAAGAAGATACAAACCCAAAAATCCATTGTCTTGGTGACACCTCTTCATCCCCTCATTTAACTCAATCTGCATATGAAGAGGCTCTCATAGGCAACCAAATAAATGAGTTGAGCAAAGGGGAAAGGACCAATGGCAATCCAAATAGTTACAACCTCAAGTCCAAGAAGAAAGGAGGAAATCCTGATACTCCTGATCAACCTACTAGAGCAGAGAATCTTGTTAAAGCGGTGGCAGCAAGGAAAAAGAGGCACATAACCCCCAAGCAGTGATTAAGACCCATGCCCCATAAGTGAAGGAAATTATGAAGCCTCACCCCTCTTTTAGCTTTGAGAATGAGATTCAAAAGATCAAAATTCCTGTGCCTTTCTTGGATCTATTCAAGCATGAGGATTTCAAAAGGTACCTCTCCAAAGTGCTGCAACCTGAGCCTTCATATTATTCCAAAAATTCAGTCAACCTCCAAGATGAAAAGCCCACTGTCATACTAGGACCTTTGGTGGAGGATAGATATGACTCATCTCCTCCTTTCTATACCTCATTGAACATACATGATAAGGTGTTGCACAACTTCTTGATGGATTCAGGGGCATCTCACAATATTATGCCTAAGATTTTCATGGAGGAGATCGGGTTGGAGGTCACAAAAACTTATCATGACCTGTACTCATTTGATTCCAGGAAGGTGAAGTGAAGGTGAAGTGCCTCAGGATTATTAAAGACTTGTTTTTTTCCTTATTTTAGTTGCCAATGAAAAGTGTGTTCATCGATATTGTGGTGGCTGATGTTCCCCCTAAGTTTGTGATTCTCTTATCTAGATTTTGGATTAAAAGAATGGGGGGAATGTTGCAAATGGATCTGTCATTTTCCATTATTCCTTTGTTTGGGGGAGAACATAGAAGGATTTATAGGGAAGATCAACTCACTTACATTATCAGTGATGAAGCGAATCCGACCAACCACCCCATTTTTGCAGTAAACACTGATCTAGGAACCAATATGTTACAACCCACTGATGGACCTCAATCACCTATTGACATCAAAAAGCATCCCATCACCTCTTTTGAAGATCCTCCTCCCAATACCTCTATTTGGAAAATGTTTTTTAATGGAGCCTCTTCCCTGGAAAGTGTTGGTGTCGGGGTAGTGTTCATTTCCCCCACCCAAGAGACCATATCTATATCTTATAAGATTGAATTTGAAACAACAAACAATGTGGCAGAATATGAGGCACTTGTTCTGGGCCTAAGAGCTGCCAAAGACATGAAAATTGAGGAGCTATCAATATTTGGAGATGTTGAGTTAATTGTCCATCAGGTCAAAAATTGGTATCAGGCTAAGTATGGGATCTTGTTGACAATTTCTTCTTGGCTTTTAATATCTCATTTCTTCCAAGAGAGGAAAAATCTACGGCAGATTCATTGGCCGTCTCGACAAGTAATTTCAGGGTCCATTTGCCCCTAAAGCTCAAATATGAGGCAAAAGTGAAATACAAACCATCTATTCCTGACAATGTCAAACATTGGAAGGTTTTTGAGGATCATATTGAAATGAAAATATTTCTTGAAACTGTAGATGAATTTTTTTATTTGCATATTGATCAAGATCAAGATACTGAAGAAAGCCCTCATGTTGATGCTTTTTTGAATAAAATTGTTGATCATCGTATTGTTTAGTTGCCAAGTAACCATATTCCAAAGGGAATTGTCCCTTTGGAGAGATTGTTTGACAGAAATGATGTTGATGTAAAGGTTAAAGGCTTAATTGAAGAGGTTGATGTGACTGAATGCAATTTAGGAACAGAGGAAGATCCCAGGTATGTCAAATTGTCTATCAGACTGTCAAAGGAGAAAAGGGTCGAGTATGTCAAGCTTTTGAGAGAGTTTGTTGATGTTGTTTCTTGGAAATATGAAGACTTAAGAACATATGACACAAACATCATGGAACACAAAATCCCTTTGAAAGAAGAGGCCAAACCTTTCAGGCAGAAACTTAGACAGATAAACCCCATGCTGTTGCCTATTATGGAAAAAGAAGTGAAAAAGTTGTTGGATGCACAGATCATCATCCCCTTGAGATTTTCAGAATGGGTGGCTAATATGGTTCATGTGAGGAAGAAGAATGGGGAAATCGGATTATGTGTAGACTTCAGGAATTTGAACAGAAGCTCCAAAAAGGACAACTACCCCTTTCCAAAGATGGAGCACATTTTACAGAGAGTGATTGGTTCATCCAAGATGTTTATGATTGATGGATTCTCTGGCTACAATCATATCTCTGTCTTGCCTAAAGATAGAGATAAGACAACTTTCACTACTCCTTGGGGCACATTCATGTATGCTAAAATTCCCTTTGGATTGATGAACGCAGGAGCAACCTTCTAGTGAGCCATGGGCATTGTCCTTCATTGGGGAAAAGGAAAAATTTGTAGTCATCTATTTAGATGACATTACAATATTCTCAAGGTCTGATAAAGAGCATTGTCATCACCTAAAAAATTATTCTTGAAGTGCAGAAGGTTTGGTCTCTCCCTCAATCCTAAGAAATATTTATTTGCTATGAAAGAGNTTACAACCCACTGATGGACCTCAATCACCTATTGACATCAAAAAGCATCCCATCACCTCTTGTGAAGATCCTCCTCCCAATACCTCTATTTGGAAAATGTTTTTTAATGGAGCCTCTTCCCTGGAAAGTGTTGGTGCTGGGGTAGTGTTCATTTCCCCCACCCAAGAGACCATATCTATATCTTATAAGCTTGAATTTGAAACAACAAACAATGTGGCAGAATATGAGGCACTTGTTCTAGGCCTAAGAGCTGCCAAAGACATGAAAATTGAGGAGCTAGCAATATTTGGAGATGTTGAGTTAATTGTCCATCAGGTCAAAAATTGGCATCAGGCTAAGTATGGGATCTTGTTGACAGTTTCTTCTTGGCTTTTAATATCTCATTTCTTCCAAGAGAGGAAAAATCTATGGCAGATTCATTGGCCGTCTCGACAAGTAATTTCAGGGTCCCTTTGCCCCTAAAGCTCAAATATGAGAAAGAAGTGAAATACAAACCATCTATTCCTGACAATGTCAAACATTGGAAGGTTTTTGAGAATCATATTGAAATGAAAATATTTCTTGAAACTGTAGATGAATTTTTTGATTTGCATATTGATCAAGATCAAGATACTGAAGAAAGCCCTCATGTTGATGCTTTTTAGAATAAAATTGTTGATCATTGTATTGTTTAGTTGCCAAGTAACCATATTCCAAAGGGACTTGTCCCTTTGGAGAGATTGTTTGACAGAAATGATGTTGATGTAAAGGTTAAAGGCTCAATTGAAGAGGTTGATGTGACTGAATGCAATTTAGGAACAGAGGAAGATCCCAGGTATGTCAAATTGTCTAGCAGATTGTCAAAGGAGAAAAGGGTCGAGTATGTCAAGCTTTTGAGAGAGTTTGTTGATGTTGTTTCTTGGAAATATGAAGACTTAAGAACATATGACACAAACATCATGGAACACAAAATCCCTTTGAAAGAAGAGGCCAAACCTTTCAGGCAGAAACTTAGACAGATAAACCCCATGCTGTTGCCTATTATGGAAAAAGAAGTGAAAAAGTTGTTGGATGCACAGATCATCATCCCCTTGAGATTTTCAGAATGGGTGGCTAATATGGTTCATGTGAGGAAGAAGAATGGGGAAATCGGATTATGTGTAGACTTCAGGAATTTGAACAGAAGCTCCAAAAAGGACAACTACCCCTTTCCAAAGATGGAGCACATTTTACAGAGAGTGATTGGTTCATCCAAGATGTTTATGATTGATGGATTCTCTGGCTACAATCATATCTCTGTCTTGCCTAAAGATAGAGATAAGACAACTTTCACTACTCCTTGGGGCACATTCATGTATGCTAAAATTCCCTTTGGATTGATGAACGCAGGAGCAACCTTCTAGTGAGCCATGGGCATTGTCCTTCATTGGGGAAAAGGAAAAATTTGTAGTCATCTATTTAGATGACATTACAATATTCTCAAGGTCTGATAAAGAGCATTGTCATCACCTAAAAAATTATTCTTGAAGTGCAGAAGGTTTGGTCTCTCCCTCAATCCTAAGAAATATTTATTTGCTATGAAAGAGGGAAAATTTTTGGGGCATATTGTGTCCGCTGAAGGGGTGAGAATTGATCCAAACAGAGTAGAGGCCATCTAGACCTTATCTTTTCCTATATCTAAAAAAGAGGTTCAGTATTTCTTGGGTAAAATCAACTTTCTGAGGAGGTTCATTTCTAATTTTGTTGAATTGGTTAAACACATTACAACCATGCTTAGAAAAGGAAATGAAGTGAAATGGATTGTCGAGTCCATAAATTCTTTCGACCAAATCAAGAGGGCTTTGACTAGAGCACCTGTGCTCATCAACCCTAACTATTCTAAGGAATTTCTGATATTTTATTTCACCTCATATGATACATTGGTTGTTGTTTTTCTACAGAAAAATACAAAGGGGTTAGAGCAACCTATTTCCTTTTTCAGTAGAGCATTGAGGGATGCAGAAATGAGATACGATATAATGGAGAAGCAGGCATATGCTTTAGTCAAAGCCATCAAGGCTTTCAGAATCTATGTCATGCATTCAAAGATTATTGCATATGTCCCCTCGGCCTCAGTAAAGGAGATATTGATCCAACCTAATATACATGGGGAAATTAGTAAATGGATCGCCAAAGTTCTGGAGTTTGACCTAGAAATAAAACCCACCAAATTGGTGAAAGGCCAAGGTTTAGCCAAGCTACTGGCTAAATCAAATTGCAAGGTGTTGGGGGTTAATTTCATGAACACACACTCAGGAAATCAACAAACTAAGATTGCTAGTAAAGACTCTCATGTCTGTTAGAATATAGAAGATGGTGTGCTCGTTTTACCATTGACGATACNTGTCAAAGGAGAAAAGGGTCGAGTATGTCAAGCTTTTGAGAGAGTTTGTTGATGTTGTTTCTTGGAAATATGAAGACTTAAGAACATATGACACAAACATCATGGAACACAAAATCCCTTTGAAAGAAGAGGCCAAACCTTTCAGGCAGAAACTTAGACAGATAAACCCCATGCTGTTGCCTATTATGGAAAAAGAAGTGAAAAAGTTGTTGGATGCACAGATCATCATCCCCTTGAGATTTTCAGAATGGGTGGCTAATATGGTTCATGTGAGGAAGAAGAATGGGGAAATCGGATTATGTGTAGACTTCAGGAATTTGAACAGAAGCTCCAAAAAGGACAACTACCCCTTTCCAAAGATGGAGCACATTTTACAGAGAGTGATTGGTTCATCCAAGATGTTTATGATTGATGGATTCTCTGGCTACAATCATATCTCTGTCTTGCCTAAAGATAGAGATAAGACAACTTTCACTACTCCTTGGGGCACATTCATGTATGCTAAAATTCCCTTTGGATTGATGAACGCAGGAGCAACCTTCTAGTGAGCCATGGGCATTGTCCTTCATTGGGGAAAAGGAAAAATTTGTAGTCATCTATTTAGATGACATTACAATATTCTCAAGGTCTGATAAAGAGCATTGTCATCACCTAAAAAATTATTCTTGAAGTGCAGAAGGTTTGGTCTCTCCCTCAATCCTAAGAAATATTTATTTGCTATGAAAGAGAGAAAATTTTTGGGGCATATTGTGTCCGCTGAAGGGGTGAGAATTGATCCAAACAGAGTAGAGGCCATCTAGACCTTATCTTTTCCTATATCTAAAAAAGAGGTTCAGTATTTCTTAGGTAAAATCAACTTTCTGAGGAGGTTCATTTCTAATTTTGTTGAATTGGTTAAACACATTACAACCATGCTTAGAAAAGGAAATGAAGTGAAATGGATTGTCGAGTCCATAAATTCTTTCGACCAAATCAAGAGGGCTTTGACTAGAGCACCTGTGCTCATCAACCCTAACTATTCTAAGGAATTTCTGATATTTTATTTCACCTCATATGATGCATTGGTTGTTGTTTTGCTACAGAAAAATACAAAGGGGTTAGAGCAACCTATTTCCTTTCTCAGTAGAGCATTGAGGGATGTAGAAATGAGATACGATATAATGGAGAAGCAGGCATATGCTTTAGTCAAAGCCATCAAGGCTTTCAGAATCTATGTCATGCATTTAAAGATTATTGCATATGTCCCCTCGGCCTCAGTAAAGGAGATATTGAACCAACCTGATATACATGGGGAAATAAGCAAATGGATCACCAAAGTTCTGGAGTTTGACCTAGAAATAAAACCCACCAAATTGGTGAAAGTCCAAGGTTTAGCCAAGTTACTAGCTAAATCAAATTGCAAGGTGTTGGGGGTTAATTTCATGAACACACACTCAGGAAATCAACAAACTAAGATTGCTAGTAAAGACTCTCATGTCTATTAGAATATAGAAGATGGTGTGCTCGTTTTACCATTGACGATACCTTCGTCACCCAACCATAGGCTGAAGCCTCCCTCCGAGCACCTTAACCTTGACTGAGAATTCCTCCGG
>JZKD02S0492731.1:29926-69481 GCA_000966675.3 Picea glauca
AAAAAAAAAAAAAAAATTCATCAAAGGATCATACCTCAGAAAACCTCCATGGTTTGACCAAACTGAGACCATGCCCTACGGGTACATACTTCCAGCCACAGGTTTAATGAGCAAAAAGCAATGCGTACACCAATCCAATCAGTACGTGAAATGGATGCCTTCCTCGTTCAGTTTCTGCTCGATCTCTCTGTAAATACGCTCCTCCATCTGTGGGGTGAAATATTTCTTCCACTCCCCGACTTTACCCTCCCTGAAGAAATGGGCGTTAGATATTCCGATTTTATTTTCCCACACTCTTCCCGTTCTGTTCACATCCAACTTCGAGAGGCTTCCGAAACTGCATTTCTCCACAACTCCCTCCGCGTTTTCTTGGACGAGATGAGGAGAACAACCCAAGAAAATCCCAAGCCTTTTGACGCACCCGAGACAATCAGCTTGCAGCTTCTCGTAAGTGAGAAACATCACCTTATTCGGATTCCGTCTGCTTTCACGCCAATAACTCAAAACGTTCTCCGCAAACGGGCCACCATGGATTAAAAACCCTGAACAAAACGCATCAAACGCCGTTTCCATGTTGATCTCTCCACTCACGCCGGGAACTAGCCCCTCTTCAACAAGTTTTCCGTTGAATTTCCAAAGGGAAACGAAGGTATCTCTAGGGTTCCGAGTAACGTAAACGATCTTGCAATCGGAAAACGACCTGACAAGGGGAGGCAGTGCCTGGAACGGCAAGTGGGTGTGAAGCAGACGCGGGGATGGAAGGTTTGAGAAGATGGAGATATCGCAGTGCGGATTACTGGAATCAAAGAGCTCAACTTCCATGGTCGGTACCAAAGCATGGGGATTCTTTTCATCAACAGTAACATGATTATTGCTGCATGATGCATAAATCATGGTGTAAAGTAGCGCTTTGGTCCATGTCGTCCCAGTCTTTGGGAGCGAAGCCAAGAAAATGTATCCCGGGCGCGGTTCAAATTCGTTTTGCAAGGCCTTCAGTGCAGGGAAAAAGCTGGGGCCAACCCAAATGTCTTCAGACTTCTCAAAACTTACAGTGTAGCGCGGTGGCACAGAGTCTTTCCATCCCCGTCGAAACTTCTGCTGCTCTCTCGGCCTCTACTTGCTGTTGAGAATGGATCGATTCCATATTATCGTCTTGCTCTTAAACTGCAACTATTGAAATAGAAATAAACTGCAGCTATTGAAATCGAAATGCTTATGACCATTGTATTATGTAGTAAATGGTCTTCCATTATCTGAATTTAGAAGTGCCGGATCAGTCAGGGTCAGATATAGTAAGATGATGTGCACGACGACAAGATTAGTTCACATTAACTAATCTTCTGCATCTCTGTATACAGGTTGTTGGTGCCTATAAATAATCCTCCCAAGTGATTATTTTATATAATAGTTCACATTAATCTTATCCTTGAATATTATATCATGTTCTTCTGTCCTTTCAATCATTTATAAATATTTTTATAAATATACTAATTAAGGAATCATGATTATTTTATATAATAGTTAACATTAATCTTATGCTTGAATATTATATCATGTTCTTCTGTCCTTTCAATCATCCTTAAATATACTAATTAAGGAATCATCCCAAGGAATCATGATTAGTTTATATAATAGTTAACATTAATTAATCTCTTGTATCCTTGAATATGATATATCTTTGAATATTATATCATGTTTTTCTTGTTTTTCAACTATTTATAAGTATACTAATTAACTAATCTTTTTAACAAATCATGATTATTTTATATAATAGTTCACATTAATTAATCTCTTGTATCCTTGAATATTAAGTCCTTGAATCATGTTCTTTTGTTCTTTCAATCATTTATAAATATACTAATTAACTAATCTTCCTAAGAAATTATGATTATTTTATATAATAATTCACATTAATTAATCTCTTCTATCCTTGAATATTGTATCATGTTTGTCTTGCCTTTCAATCATTTATAAGTATACTAATTAACTAATATTCTTAAGTAATTAAGATTATTTTATATAATAGTTTACATTAATTAATTTCTTGTATTTTTGAATATTATATCATGTTCTTCTTGCCTTTCAATCATTTATAAGTATACTAATTAATTAATCTTCTTAAGAAATCATGATTACTTTATATAATAGTTTACATTAATTAATCTCTTGTATCTTTGAATATTATATTATGTTTTTCTTTCCTTTCAATCATTTATAAATATATTAATTAACTATCCCAACCACTTAACCCGTCCATGATGAACGCCTAGAGGCAATGACACCTTCCAATGACACCTTTCAAGAGGCAATGACACCTTCCAACTTGACATTTTTCCACGCATCATCTTGTAGTTAATCATAGCTTATAAGTGGAAAGCATGTTCATTAGGTTAATGAATAATCTATGTTAGTCTTTTGATGATAAATGGACACACACAAGTTATCTGTGTTAATCATCGCTTTTAATTTTTGGACACAACGAATAATATTCATCTATTGTTAAATCTCACACACATTGCATATTTTTAATTAAAAAATTGATTAATCTGGAAGTTAAATTAAGAAGAAAACACGTACTCAAATATTTACAAGCAATCAAAGTTCAGAGACTATATACTACACTCAACAGTCATGGCAGATGTACCTAGTAGCACTGTGAAGGATATCTTAGTTCAACCTAATAGTGAAGGCAAGAGAGGAAAATGGATCACCAAGTTGCAAGAATATGACCTGGAGATCAAAGTGAAATGCATGGGGCAGTAAGGGAAGGGGTTAAGGTTGATCATCCCATCATCCGGTGTTGCTTCTAAGAGAAAGTCATGGGACTACCCAAGGCAACACTCCATGTCCTAGGGTGAAGGCATTTAAGGTAAGGGTAAGTGAAATTCCCCAATAAGAAAAGTTCTATGACAGTAGCTACTAAGATTCATGAAGTTGTGGTATAGGGTTGTTAACATGTCTAGCTCTTAAGGTGGGCAGGTAGTAAGGAAACACAGAAGTAAGTAAGGGTAAAGGTGAATAGAGAAAGTGTCTACCCCAAAATTTCCTTGCCTCAAGCAGGTGTTATTGAACGCTGGTGAATGTTGTATTCGAAGCCCGCCCGTGAGAATTGAACTGGAACTGCTCTATGTGAAAAGTCGTTGCAAGTAAGTGTGTGGCTAACAGAATATGGATAGGTCTTCAGGTGAGTAAGGGTAGCAAACATTAACTGAAAGGAAGATAGTTCTATTCATTCCTAGCAAGCAATGCAGTGGGTTCAAATTCCTGACTCGTATCAGCAGGGCTCCTTCCTCGGTGGGAACATGGTACAAGCAAGAAGTTCTTCATACGTGGTACCCCAAAATATTCTATACCAAGTTATAAGGTAAAGGGTCAATATCCCAGTGCCAACTCTACAGATCATTCCTGGCTTCAACAAGTGTTGTTGGGAAACACTCGGTTGGGTGAAGGCAGTAGTAAAAGAAATAACGGGTGTAAAGCATGCTCGTAAGTAAAGGTTCGGAAGGCGGGGGCGTAGCGGTAGTCGTAGTGGTACTAGCATATTTAAGCAAGTGTGATGATTCTAGGTCTTCCTGTGACTGCTTTCTGGAAGGCGGTCAAACCAACCAACGACTCTATGTGAAGCAAATGCAAGTAATGAAGTGTGGGTATGAGGTAAGTCCTCTTAGGTTGGTAAGGCAGATGGGTAGAAGGCAGGTATTAACTGAAGCAGGTAGGTTCTGTCTATTGCTATCAATGGAGTGGTTTCTAATGACTAAATAGTATTGGCAAGGCTCCTCTTAAATCCAAGTCATACAAGAAGGTCATAACCAAGAATAATTCCTAAGTTCAAGGTATTAGGGTAAAGGGTGAATGAATAGAATGCCTCCCCTACGAAGTCTTCCTGGCTGACTGAATTGTCTCTTACTCTACCTACCAAAGAACCTTTACTTACGTGCATCCACATGTTCCCTTTACCAACCAACCTATTCTCTATTCCATACCTCACTTACCTTCTTACTTATGCCCCAACCTCTTCTTGCTTCAAGCAGGAATCAAATTGGGGGTATGGCACTTTTCACCTTGACGACTATGAGCCTTTACTCTTACCAACTACCCACTTCCTTCACCAATCTATACTAATTACCACCCCACCTAGGAATGCCCCACACTTACAGCATTAGATCGGATGGAAGGGAAGGAGGGCTTCCCATAGATGGATGAGTTGTTGGACGGGACGAGAGGGATACAGACAACATTTACATGCTTTCGAAAACACTTGCTAGAAGAAAGGAATCCAGTAGGCACTAGGACTATTCACCTTATACCTACTTATCTTATTAATTATTCTTTCTTGGTACCACTATTCATTTCTGAGTACCACTAAAACTTGGATTTAAGAAGGAGCCTTGCGAATTAGAATATTCATCCATTAAAAACTGCAAGGAATAGACAGACTTACCCACCTGAAGAACTAGACCTGGTCGTTATACCAATTCTCGAATTAATCGCTTAGTGGAGTGGCTACAACTATTAATATTTCTATTATAAGGAACGAGATAAAACTACCTTACCCTTTACTTACGAGCATCCACCTTTTACCCTTTACTTACAAATCCCTTCAACCAGGAAGGATAAGGATTAGGAAGGTACAAAATTAACCCTTCCCTTGCTTTACCAACTCAACCACTTGAAGTAAGACCTAGATATCGTCCCTACCTTTCTTGAATCAATTAATGGGGACAGTTACAACTATTAACAACCCTTCTCTTTCCGGGTGGGATCAACCAGCATGGCTTTTAGATCTTGCTGCTTGAGGAACGAAGTAGATGTAAATCAGAGATTGACCTATCGAAAAATGCGAGTTATTTAACCCAGTAGAAGAAAATAGCCTTCATACCCCCAACAACCAATCTTTTCTTTCTAAAAAGCGCATTTGAGAGGGTTTTGGGGATCGATCGAAACCACCCCAAGAAATAGCATATTCATAAAATGGGATTCAATTATTTCATACCTCATATTTTTCTTCTTCTTCTTCTTCTTCTTGGGAAACCCACCATTAGTTGAATATAGGGAAGAAGGAGGGACCTGTCTTCAAAAACTTCTTTTGAATATGATTTGGAAACAACACCTCTTACCGTATTTGCAAAACCCCAGCTTTTGGAAGTGCTTCCTGAATCACACCACTTCACCACTCTGTGCCTTGCTTTTAGGGAGGACCCACCCTACTTGATTAATGGAAGTTGGACAGATAGATACCAACAGTCATTCGTGGGAACTGCCCTTGAACTTTGATATTGATCAATCTAATCTTATTTATCCTAAAAATCCCAATCCAATTTGATCAAGTTTGAGCTAGATCCCAATGGTTTCTCATTAGGGTTGTCTTGGTGTTCTCTTTTAATAGTGGAAGCTTATGAAATTGTAGTTTCACCATGGGAATGAAACTTACCAAAACCTCGCAATCAAAGATGTAAAAAGTTGGAAGTTTATACATGGCATTCTTTGTCCATTAAATTTTCAATGTTTTCAAAAATACAAAAGATCTATCTCTTCTTATTCAATCTTATATATATTCATATAAGATAAGAGGATGAGTTTATTAGTTAGGTGAGTCCTTATTTTTTCATTGAATTTCATGGTTCAATAATTGTTTTTCTTTATTTTGGGTGCCTTTTGACATGGATAAACATTTATTCTATCATATATGTTTTTTCTTTTATTTCCTCCACCCTCACCCTCATATATGAGGGTGGGGGAATAATAGAGAGAAAACATATTATATGTTTTCTCTATTGTTCCCCCCACTCCCACATATGCATATGAGGGTGAGGGTGGGGATGGGGAAATAATAGAGAAAATATATTATTCCCCCCACCCTCATATGCATATGTGGGAGTGGGGGGAACAATAGAGAAAACATATAATATGTTTTCTCTATTATCCCCCTCCCCCCCTCCCCCGCACCCACCCTCATATATGATTTTATGTTTTCTCTATTAATCCCCCCATCCCCACCCTCATATATGAGGGTGGGGGTGACGAGAATAATAGAGAAAACATATAATTGAGGGTGAGGGTGGTGGGAATAATATAGAAAAAATTAATATGTTTTCTCTATTATTCATCCCACCCTCACCCTCAATTATATGTTTTCTCTATTCCCCCCCCCACATATGAGGGCGGGGTGGGGGAAATAATAGAGAAAACATATTATATGTTTTCTATATTATTCCCCTCACCCCCACATATGAGGGTGAGGGTGTGGGGAATAATAGAGAAAACATATTATATGTTTTCTCTATTATTCCCCCCGTCCCCATGAAGATTTTTCCAGGTCCTACCAAGCTGCCAACTAGGTTTTTCTTTGACCTCAAGTTGGCTCTAAGTTTCAACTATCAAACAAGGGTTTTCTACTATTTTATAACAACAAATTATTCAGAAACTTCATAGTTTTTTTGTTACAGTTACATAGGCCTTTTAGGTGCTAGTCACCAGAAGGTTAGCACATGCATACCATAAAATATGTTACACACCTGAGATCTTTATTGCTGAAATAATGTTGTTCTAAATACTAGCATACATGAAAATGAACACATGTATTTTTGGTCAACATGACCCTGGATAAAAACTCCCCCGGGGAAAACCAGTTTGGAATATGAGTGTATATATGTGGAGAATAGAAGGTGGAATACAACAAGTACATGAAACAAGTGAACTTGATACAATAACAACTTGTCTCAAGCTGCAACACAAGTCCAAGAAGTAGAGATGCACCCTAGCATGGTGCACCCTCCTCACAAGTTGCCCAATCCACTGAAATGAAGCGCCCTTTCTCCCTATAGATATGATGGAGAAACCATTGCACACAACTATGAATATGTGAGCTACCTCTGCATTGAAACTATCCTCAAAACAATCTGACCACTGCAAGACCTCCCTACTATAAGTTCGCCCTCCTCCTCAAGTGTGCCCTCCTCCAAGAAAGAACAACTTCCACAAATAAATGAGGGTCTAAGCCTCCAAGATACCTCCATTAATGGAGGCGCTCAAGATTTCCTCCGCCATAGCCACCATCCTCTCCTTAATGCTCTCTCTCAAACTCTCCAAGTGAACATAAGAGTGAATGAGCTTCTCCTTGCTCTTTGCACCCCTCTTGAACCTCCATAAGGAAACCTAAACATAGGATGGATGAGATCATCCCATCTCATCTCCAGTCTAAGATTGAGATCATTCCATAATATTTTCACTCAAAAAACCACTTTGGGTTAATCTTCCTAAGTTCACTTTATGTCTCCTAATTCACCCACAAAGTGAATTAATAGTCATTTAGGCTAAAATGAACAAATTTCACTTTTGACTTAAATATCCTAAGTCAAAGTGAAATTAGACATAAAGTACAAAGTACTTATCACTTGTGTTTAGAAGCTCACAAACACAAAGGGACCACTTCCCAAGGTACACAAATCGCAACACCCCACATATAAAGGTGGGAGTGGAGAATAATAAAAAAAACATATAATATGTTTTCTCTATTATTCTCCCCACCCTCACCGGGAGTGGAGAATAATAAAAAAAACATATAATATGTTTTCTCTATTATTCTCCCCACCCTCACCCTCACCCTCACCCTCATATAATAGAGAAAACATATTATATGTTTTATCTATTATTCCCCTACTCCACCTCCACCGCCACCGCCACCCTCAAACAAAATATGTTTCTTCATATAACATGTTTCCACGATTTGTATATATTATTTTTTCACAATTAATATATAGTATTATAAGAGTTGTTGTAAATAAGTTTATCACAATCTGAAGAACGCTTATGTAATATTGTACCATGTAGAGTCGAAGCATTCTTCCTAAAGGTCTTATAGTTAAGAGGACAATTAAGCTCTTTATGCTTTGGAAAAATGCAACGAAATCTATTGTGAAGATCGCCATTTTTATGTTGTTACCACGAATCCACTTTTTCTTTCTCATATGTTTTTTAAAAAAGGGATTTTATGATCTTTTCCTTTCTCATATGTTTAAAAAAAAAACGGGATTTTATGATCTAAGTGATCATCCATGGAATTTGGGGCCATCTTTTTTAGATTTTAAATTTTTCAAATTTGACTTCTTAACTTTTGGAGCCATTTCATTTTCCTTGGTATCAATAAGGAAAAACACTTTTAAGTTTAGATTTCAAACAAAGCATTACATGGAGTTTACTTTGATATTTTCATCAATGTAAATATCACCTTAATCAAAGCATGTATGCAAAAGTTATGGTCTTAAACAATTGACCATTAATTATTGCACTAAAGATAAACTCTAGATTTTTAACTTTTTGGTAAGGTTCGAGTTTTTATTTCTAGGATTTTTTCTTGTCATTGTAATAAAAAGAGGCTTTGACCTCTTATAATCATAGTGTATTGTTTTTTTTGTAAATGGGTCTATACACAAAATATCTTCTCAAAGATAGATACCACCATTAACAAATATTTTTATTTTTAATCTCAATAATAATATATTTTTTGGATTTTATCTACCCCTTGATGATTTTCTCTAGTTAAAATCCATCTGTTGTGTCATATTTTTTCCCTCACTGAATATATGTGTGTTTATATTGTTGTAATATTGCATGTTCTCATCTCTTTCTCTTCCTAATCATGATCAGTGCAGAGAAGGTTGTTTCAAAGTGCATGCCCCCATGATATTGATACATGGGGAGTTAGCCCTGAGATGTGTGACCCCTTAGATTACCTTCTTCACTAGTCCAAACAACTTCATATGGTGAAAAAGAAACATGACAGATAAGGATATCTTATCAAGTTGTTTCTTGAATAATCCCTTGAGTGGCAAAGGAACAAGATGATTGACCATTAGCCTAGATCCTTTCTTGAATCTCAATCACAATAGACACACCTTCAAAAATCACATATTTCAAAAGGGAAACACTATTTGAGGTACAAGTTTGTTATTCTTTTTTTAAGGTATAATATATGCAAATGTTTTGGAAAATTGGATAGAACATTTAGAAGGGAATTTTTTTATCAATAATATTTTTGGCAGTGAAAATATTGCATTTGTACTTTTGAAAGTTACTCCTCATGTCAAGCACAACTATGAATCCCATTGCATGTAAGTGACAAAGGACCCTAAAATGTTTGAAGGCTTGGGTGGACCCACTTGAGGGGATTTTGTGGATTTCCTTAAGGAAGGTTATTTTTCTATGGGAAATTGGTACAATGGATGGATAACCTTGCGCTAGGATTGATACTAAATTATTCAGGAGCAGACTAACACCTATCATATCATGTCTACTCAACTAAGTATCAATAGATATGAGTGGGAAAAAGTTCTCAAACATTGTGCATTGGCCTACATAAGTACATTTGAACCAAATGTATTTCTTAGATATCTCATCACTAGGACCATCTTACAATTATGAAATCAAGATTGATGAATTTTTTGACCATATGTGTAATATAAATTTTAATGTGGGGAACCAACCATGATAAAATAAGGGTAAACGAGACATCGTAGGACAATGTGATGCCCAAAATCCTTTAATCAACCATCAAAGAAAAAAAATTAAAGACACTGTAAGAAAGTGGTTTGACTACCACAAGAGAAATGACACAACAAGAATACATGGAATGCTAAACAAATATTGTTGGTCAAGATGCATATTTCAACAATCGATATGAGAACCCATGTATCAGAACCTAAACTATCATATATACCACTATCAATCAATGGATAATATAATTCATATGAGATGTAGATCTATATTCCCCATCACCACTATGGATGTATAGCCATAAGATCGAGGGGAAGAAGAACTCCTCTTCTAATCATAAATGTGGATAAAAAGAGAAACCCTAAATTTCGTTGTTGATAACATAAATGTGGATAAAAAGAGAAACCCTAAATTTTTTTGTTGATAGTGGTGGCCATAATAATTCAATTTCAATGAAATTTATTAAAAGTTTAATATACAAATGATGCATCGCCCTTAAGCATACATGATTAGTTGGTTAAATCAAGAATGAGAGTTACACATTAGCCAATAGTACCATATATCATACAACATTCAACCTCTTTGTCATGAAGTTCTTTGTTACATAGTGTATCATGCCTAAATAACTCCATTTTCCATTGAGCAGCCATTTCAAATTTATTTCATTAATATCCAACTAGATTTATCAATATAAAAGGATTTGGATTTAGATAGCAATTAAATACTTGCTAATACATGCTAAGGAAGAATTTGAATAAAAAAACAAATATAAATCATCATGATTAAAAACATAAGTAGGGAATACAAAATTGCATAAAGTATCATACTTAATTCTATGTGGAGACATAAAAAAAACATTAAGCCTTATCTTCGAATTAAGTTAAACATATTCCATCTCGTCACCATTGCATTCATAGATTTTCTGCAAAATCATGCATCTAGAATGTAATTAATAGGAATATAAAAAAATTAAATAAACTAAAAAATGCATTTGATTCATTTACTCATTCGCATGTTGACATTTGTTAAAATATACATGCATCATTTCTTTGATTCATTTACTCATTCGCATGTTGACATTTATCAAAATATACTTGCATCATTTCTTCCTATAATTGACTTCAAATTTATATTTTATATTTAATCTCACATATATTCATCTTATTCCAATTTGCATTCAAATTACAACCATTATATTGCCAAATAATAATATTTTATATTTAATCTCACATATATTCATCTTATTCCAATTTGCATTCAAATTACCATTTTTATATTGTAAAATAATATTTACCACTTTTCTATTGTAAAATAATAAAAATATTATGATAAAACACTTATCTTTTCTTTTAGATATGACCACCAACTACTTCCATTTAATTAGCAATTTATGAAAAAACAATAGGCATTTACTATAGAAATTGCTACCTCCTAGTTAAACTAGGAGGATACAAGCACTAATAAATAATTGTTGGCTTTAAATCTCACATGCATCCCATACCACAATGCTTCATAATTAGACATCTACTTCAATTATTCACAATGGAAACACCTTTGGGAATTAGAATCAACCTTAAACCAATCATAATTATTCCCTTTTCACCAACACAACACTAGGAAAGGAATTCCTCTTCTTTGCAACATTTTCTCTCCATCATGACATCCTCCCATGTCCATGTAGCTTGGTCTGGGTTGTAGTGCATATTTTCTTGGTTGATGGCTTCCTTTGGAGAAATGCTATTTTTTGTTGTTGTTGAAAATGCATAATGGTTCTCTTTGGAATTCTCCATTTGGTTCCATCAAATCCCAATCAATCATATAGTTGGAATCATGTACATATTTTTTTTGGAAGGAAACATGCAACACATTGTGACATATTAAGAGGAGATTTCGTAAAAAAGAAAAAGAAAAAAACTTTCGATGCCTTATCAATAAGGTCAAATATTTCAGATGTCAATCCACTAACAGTGCATGTTTCCCTAGATAACATGGTTTTACCATTGTGATATGGTCCAAAGAGTTGAAACCATCAAGTTTACACAATCTCGTGGGTCATCATGTAGTTTCGATAGTTTTGATTATAAGAAATCTATATTTTTTCACACCTTGGAGTTCAACAAGTCATTTTCATTGCATATGGAGTCTTATCATTCTTCTTAAAGGTTGCACAATTCATAATACAATTAGTCTCACTATTCTTTAGAAAAATGAAATCAAATCTATACTTAGGATAAACATTTCAATGTTCTTACCATATAAATCCACTTCTCTTTCCTCATTTCTCTTTCCTCATTACGCTGGTGAAAAAAGGAAATTTTTTATCCAAATGATTATCCATAACATTTGGGACCATATTTATAGATCCTAAAATCAATAATTTTAGATCTCAACTTTTGAAATCATTTTTGAGCCCTTCATAATGCTTTTTAACCTCGACCATTGTAAACACATCCATAGAGAACTTCCTAAAACTCCAAAGAGCACCTCCATCAAAATTTATGGTATAAAAAAATTAACCATTGATTTTCCAACACTAACTCCTAGACTCCTAACATCTCGTTTAGGGGTAGGGTTCCTTTTTAAAGATTTTTTTTGTAATTGCAATAAAAATAGTCTTTGACCTCTTATTCTAGAATAAACTCTTCAGGAAAACCGAATGCATGTAAGTGATAGAGGGCCTTGAAATATTCGAAGGTTTGGATGGCCTAATTAGGGGGTCTTTGTGGGTTCTCTTATTGAAGAATATTTCCCTATGGGAAATTATAATGATAGAATGATATTTGGATAGTCTTAGGCTAGGATCGATACCAGATTAAGTAGGAGTATATTAACACCTTCCATACTTGTCTATAAAACTAGGTATAAAGGACTTTGAGTGGGAAAAATGATCAAATTTCAAAATGTATTACATAAGTACATCCACATTAAGATGGAGTTCTCATAAATCTCAACATTAGGAGCATTTTATTTTTTTTAATCAAAAATGAGGAATTTAAATTATAAAAAGTTGTAAGGAAGTTAACAACCAAATTATATATGGGTGGTGGCAAGATAATCATGGTTTCTCGTGACGTGTTATTGGCAATGCAAACATGTAAAAACAACAATGTGTTAACTTGGAGAGATGATTCGAAGTACTTTGACAATGAATTTAAATATGGTGTTTGATGTACTTTGACAATGCATTAAAGTAACAAGGTGCTACTGGAAAAAGTATTAAATATTTATTCAACCCTCGTTTGAGCTGATCATTTAATAAAATTCATACTTTCCTGAATTTACCTTAAATTGAATCTTATGTTTGCATTTGAACGATCGCAACAAAATTTTGACTCATAAAAATCTTCTATTTCAATTGTATGAAAAGGTATTTCCATTTGTTCCTCTGCTTTCATCCAGATACTTAAATTGATTATATAAAATTTGAAATATATATATATATATATATATATATATATATATATATATATATATATATATATATATATATATATATATAATCCTCAATAAGATGTATATTTAATGTGGAGGAGAATTAGAGTATACGTGGTTTTAAAATCCTCCCTAAGATGTTTATAAATTTTTTATTTTTTACTCATGGAAAAAATAATAAAATTTTTACTCACGGAAAAAATAGAATAGGAATGAATATTGTGTTCAATGAGGATATTGGTGAGTGATGAGGTTGTTAAATATAATTGCTTTTTTAATATTTTATTTTTATTGTGATTTTTTTATTTATTTAAATGGTTTAAATTGTTTATGTTGTTGATGATGATTAACTTCCTGACCTTAAGACAGTAATAAATTACTTGAAATTTTTTGGAATTTTGTTTCTGTTCTCAAATCATTAAGAGGAGTTTTCCAAGATCACCATAGTTTTGTTGACTTAAAAGGTTAGGAAGGTTGGTAGTGTGACAAATATTTTGAAATTGTTTTTCATCTTCAACCTTCTTGGTGTCACAAAGGTGACACACTTTTTCATCCCATGGCCTTTTAGGAATTGACCAACTTCCACTTTCACTATGGAGCTAGTGAGATTTATTTTTATTTTTATCTTAGCAATGTTTATTTTTTTTCGTTACACAATCCCATGGGTCATCATGTAGTTTCAATAGTTTTGTTTATAAGAAATCTATATTTTTTCACACCTTGCGGGTTCAACAAGTCATTTTCATTGCATATAGAGTCTTATCATTCTTCCTAAAGGCCACACAATTCATAATACAATTAGTCTCACTATTCTTTAGAAAAATGAAATCAAATCTATACTTAGGATAAACATTTCATTGTTCTTACCATCTAAATCCACTTCTCTTTCCTCATTACGCTTGTGAAAAAAGGGAATTTTTTATCCAAATGATTATCCATAACATTTGGGGCCATATTTATAGATCCTAAAATCAATAATTTTAAATCCTCAACTTTTGAAATCATTTTTGAGCCCTTCATAGTGCTTTTTAACCTCGACCATTGTAAACACATCCATAGAGAACTTTCTAAAACTCCAAAGAGCGCCTCCATCAAAATTGATGGTATAAAAAAATTAACAATTGATTTTCCAAGACTAGCTCCTAGACTCCCAACATCTCGTTTAGGGTTAGGGTTCCTTTTTAAAGATATTTTTTTTGTAATTGCAATAAAAATAGTATTTGACCTCTTATTCTAGAATAAGCTCTTCATGGAAAACCCAATGCATGTAAGTGACAGAGGGCCTTGAAATATTTGAAGGTTTGGATGGCCTAATTAGGGGGTCTTTGTGGGTTCCCTTATTGAAGAATATTTCCCTATGGGAAATTATAATGATAGAATGATATTTGGATACTCTTAGGCTAGGATCGATACCAGATTAAGTATGAGTATACTAACACCTTCCATACTTGTCTATAAAACTAGGTATCAAGGACTTTGAGTGGGAAAAATGATCAAATTTCAAAATGTATTACATAAGTACATCCATATCAAGATGGAGTTCTCAAAAATCTCAACATTAGGAGCATCTTATTTTTTTTAACCAAAATTGAGGAATTTAAATTATAAAAAGTTGTAAGGAAGCTAACAACCAAATTATATATGGGTGGTGGCAAGATAATCATGTTTTCTCATGACGCGTTAGTGGCAATGCAAACATGTAAAAACAACAATGCATTAACTTGGAGAGATGATTCGAGGTACTTTGACAATGAATTTGAATATTGTGTTTGAGGTACTTTGACAATGTGTTAAAGTAACAAGATGCTACTGGAGAAAGTAGACACGCTGGAAAACATAGCAGACTCGTTGACCAAGTTTGTGAGTGTTGTGAAGTTCTCTTGGTGCAGAGAGTCAATGGGGATTTCTTCCCTGGGTCTGTGAATGAAAGTTCAGGAATACCCTATTTCAGTAAAGAAGAAAACAAGTGGGAGAATGTTGGGTTGTTATATTCTTTGTAGTGAAAGTCTAGTCGAGGTTGAACGACTGACGGTTGAAGGTCGAGGTGGATTGACAACAGTCAAGGTCGAGGTGGATTGACAACAAGTCGTAGGTCGAGGTGAGTCAACCGGGTAAATTTGAAGTCGAATATATCGATGACAAGTCAAACAACAAGAGGTCGAAGTGTGGGTGTGAGACGACCAACTAGAGACCGAATGAAGGTCGATTGGTAGTCGACTGGTCATACAACATGGAGTCGACTATAAATGAATCATGGGATTTGTGGGATTTGTAGCCAATGATCTACATGGACTTGTAACCATATTTGGGTGCAAAGTCTTTAGATTTTTTCCTATTGTAAAGCCTATAAAGAGGTATGTTGTAAGGCCATAAAGTCTAATGAGAGAATCGTAGGTTGTTGGTCATGTAGATGTAATCTGGATTGGCTACAGGGTTGTTATTACAAAGGAAAGAGGGTATGACTTGGATTGTGTCTTAGGTGTGGACCAAGGTTAGACATGTAACCTTTTATTAAGATTGAATAAGACAACAAGAGAGCATAACGCTCAAAGGAATGTTGGTTTTCCCGGTTTGGGTTTCCAGGGTAAAATCTCTATGTACTGTGTGATTGCTTTTTCATTTACATTCTTGATTAAATTCTTATTCTCTTCTACTAGGATTAGTGTGGAAGTGTATCTCATTTCTTGACAAGAACCACTTGAGCTAACCCTTGGGGATAACTTTTATATTAATAGTTACTTAAACATTAGTAAAAAGTGACTCTTAATCTTTAAGTGAAAAGTAAAAGGGGAATAAGGGTCATGTTGGATTAAGTCAAAGAGGAAAGATCTAGATGGGGAAGAAAGGGTCATCAAAGGATTATAAAAGGATGGGTAGGATTCACTTTCCAGATTATGTTTTGGATTGATCTCTTTGGAGTGCTCTTGGAGCCAAGGTTTTCATTGGGGTTTTTGCAAAACCATTCCATTATGGTTTAGTTTCGGTGGTGCAATATTTATCCTAGCTAGACAAGGAGAAGGATCCAACTAGGGTCTTCATTTGAGCTTCATTTGTGGTTTGATATCAGTTTGAAGGTGTAGCAACTTGCTTAGTAGGTTCATGGAGCTTTTTGAAGGTGATATGGAGGTGACCATGACATCTTCTAAATTTTTGGTTTGAGCATTGTGGTTTTCATTGATGTATTGCAGCTTCCATAGCAGCCATAGATTGTTTTGTTCAAATCTTCATTCATACTAAAATACTCGATGCTTCTCTTTTATTCCATGTGTATCTATATTGTATGCGATATGTTTAACGAAATATCTTTTAGTAGAATGAATGCATAGTATTTGTAGAAAAGTGACAACCAAGAATAATATAATTGCACAGAAAATTATAATATCCCAACATAGTTCTATATTGGGGAGATTAAAAAGCTCCACCCTCCCAAATGCATGATTCACATGTATGGAGTTGCGAATAAATTTAAAAGAAATATATGAAGTTTTAAAATGAATTTATTTGAAAAAAAAAACTCAATTCACTATGTAATTGGAGAAAGCCCAATCGATATTTAGTAATAACAGAAATATATATATAATTATCTTTAAACAATTCAAAGGCACATTTAACTCAACAATCTCCATCATATCCATAATTAACATCTTTATAATTTTATTTGGAACATTAAATCTTAAACATTCAACCAAACTTACATTTAGTTTAATTCATTATATAAGATTACGAGGATAAAGTACAACCTTTTTTAATTCATATCTGAAAAACTTATCAATCACATTTATAATACTTGAAAAGAGTGCTTGCTCATGATTTTTAGTATTGCTGCATTCAATAAACTATGCTCCATTTATTTTACATACGTCCATATATGATATGGAAAAAGAACAAAAGAGTAAAAGTACGCACAAATTATTTTCCCTTGAGAAAATCCAGCCTGAAGGGAAATTTGTAGGATTCAGTCAACAGCGCGCGATATACATACAATCAAGATAAAGGCTCTCGTCGCTTAAAAGAACAGAAAAGAGTAAAAGTATGCACAATGATAGCATTCACACTAATGCACAAACTATTTTCCCTCGAGAAAATCCAGACTCCAATTAGCAGTGTTTTAGGTGAAGTGTTTTCAGGGATATACATACAATCAAGAGAAAAACACTTGTCGTTTAAGATTATGTGTGCTTTTATTCTCTTACTGCTAGAAATATGTCTCAAACATTAAAGTGTGAAGTTCAAGTTCATATATGGAAATATATTTTTGCAAAGTTACGGAAAAAAAAAAAATCAATGATTTTTTTTAAGAAAAAGATGAATGAGAACTCTAACTTTTTATATTGTCATATTTTTATTATTATGAAAAGAAGAAGAGGTGTGAAACACATTTCCTACACTCATCAATGAGAGAATAATCTGTAGAAATCAAATAAACATAGTTCGAGTAATAAAAAACATTTACAGGAGAAAAACCTTACACTTTAAAGTACACTCGATGTATTATTTGGCAACTAAATGGTTACAATACATTATAGAGTCTCTATGCTCTCCGCAAGAGTGTTCAACAATAGCATAAATATTCTAGAGAAATTTCTGCAACATAACATTAAGTTAAAACCCACATATTGTTTTTCTCTGACCTTAGCACTCAATAAGTATGCATAAGGAAAACCATAAACCATTAATGATTTTTCAATTTTACATGATAGAAACCACCAACAGTTAATTGGCCAATTGTTGCTACTTAGCATTCATTGTCTGCTAGTGATATGAACTTATTTCTTTCCACTTCTGAGCAATTATTCCCTACTACAACTCTACATTTATTCCCTATTAGAGCTTTGCATTTATTCCCTACCATTGCTTTGCATTTATTCCTTGTTATAGCTTTGCATTTATTCTCTACTTCACTACAAGACTGCAAGGTGTATGACACCCCTATCCTAACATTTTTTCACTTTTCATATATCTTGCAAGAGTATAAGGGAGAATGCATTAAATTGCGAGATAATTGCTAGAGGTCATAAGGCCCATAAGCTCACAACACAACCTGAATTTACTTATTCTCACTAGTTTTGTCAATGCATCTACAATGATTTGCAAATTGTTTACTTTTTGTAATATCACCTTTCCATTATCTACCATGTACCGAATATCTATATGTTTTTTCTTAGCTTGAAAGGATGGGTTCTTAGCCAGGAAATGGCATTGTTACTATCACATTGAAATGTAATAGCTCTCTGACTTAGACATACTTTTGAACACAATTTCATAATACAAATGACCTCCTCATAGGCATGAATAACTATCATATACTCTTCCTTTATAGTACACAAAGAGACCACAATTTGTCACTCCCTCATCCAACTTATTGCTCCACCAAACAATCGAAACATGTATCCGCTTGTAGATCTCCTTCAATCTACATCCATTACCAAATTAGAATCCACATAACCCTATGTATCCATTGAGTGTAGGTCCCCTGAAACAACATTGTGATAGAAAATGCAATATTAATAAGTATCTTGAAAATACCAAAAGACCCTCTTCACTGCAACCCAATGTTAATGTCTAGGGTTAACCATGAATCAAATCTAGACTCCCATTGCTTGGGAAATGTCTAGTCTAGTTCATACCATAGCATACATCAAACTGCCAACTACACTAGCATAAGAAACACAATCCATATCCTCCATCTCTACAGGTATTGTAGGACATTTCTCAACTGAAGTCTTAGTTCCCACAAAACTTGGAACACTCAATGATTTACAATCTTCCATGCAAAAACGTTGTAACACAGAGTTTACATACTTACTATGGCTCAACCAAATCTTTCTATTTTCTCTATCTCTTCTAATCTCCATTGCTAATATATATTGTGTAGCTCCCATGTATTTCATATCAAATTGTGTTGAAAGTTGAGAATTTAAATGACGAATCACATCCTTATTGTTACCAAAGAATAACATATCATCTAGATATAGAGTTATAACAAGGAAATGGCCACCGTCATGTTTGTAATACACATAATGATATGATTTGGATCTCAGAAATCCCAATCCCAACACAAAAAGAATCAGACTTTTGGTACCACATTCTAGGAGATTGTTTGAGACCATATAAATATTTTTTTTAATTTGCAAACCAATGACTCTTTACTTTTTTCAATGTAGTGCTCTCACTGTGTCATAAAGATCTCATTCAACTCACCATGTAGGAAAGTTGTTTTCACATCCATTTTTTCTATCTTTAAATCAAATGTTGTTGATACAAATAATATGAGCCTAATAGACGTTAACTTAACAACTGAGGAAAATATCTCACAAAAGACTATCCCCTCAACCTAGGAGTATCCTTTTGGAACCAACCTTGCCTTGTGTTGTTTAACATTGTCATATAAACCGATATTCTTTTTGAATACCCATTTACATCTAATGGTTTTCCATCCATTAGACAATGGTACCAAATCCCATGTATCATTCTTTCTAAGTGCATCCATTTCCTCATCCACAACCAATCTCCAGGAGTCGTTATCTTCCATCTCCATTGCCTCTTTCACAATGATAGGATCATCAATGTTAGCAAATAAAACAAATATACATTTGAAATCAGATAGACTATAATTATACTTTTCCGGTTGTCTTGTTTGTCGAGTGGGCCTCCCCAAAGTTTGATATGGAGTTTCTTCATCCTCTTCTCAACTCTTTAAACCCTCCTCCTCATTAGGTCCATTATGAACTTCTTATTCATTTTCTAGTTCAAATTTTTTAGTCTTTTTTGGTAGCCAAACCACTGACTTATTTTCATGCTCTTTCGGTTGCACCCTTGTGGGAAAAGGCTTAACTTCTTTGAAAATAACATTCCTTCTATACAACAATTTTCCAGCATCGGGATCCCAAAGTTTGCACCCTTTTCACACCAAAACCCTATCTGATGAAGATACATTTCAAAACATTGTTATCCAAATTTGATTGCTTCTCCTTAGGCATGTGAACATATGGCTCACAACTAAAAACATGAAGATGTTGAATTTGGGGCTTATTTATCGTCTAGACCTGCATAGGGGTATTATCGACAAGAGATGATGTGGGAGACCTTCTAATCAAATAACATGGAGTACATCACAATAATATCAAATGCACTCAAGTGTTCAACAACATAGTCACCATCACCCATTCTCAAGGAAAATAATTTTTTCCTCATAAAAATATATTAACTAGGAATTTATCCTGATACAAATAACCCAATTTCTCCTAGAGAGTTGCTACGATATTTTCTTCATAAATGTTCAAAAACATTGAATCAACCAAATGGAGTCTAATGAGGCTTTCTCCTTTCTCTCCAACACCAAGCACTCTTCATGTTTCATACCAATGGGTTTGGTTCCAGATATTGCAACCCATAGATCTCGATCTAGAATAATATCTTCCATCTTGATCTTCCATTGCTCAATGCTAGTGCCATTAAACTTCTCCATTTCTAACCTAGAGATGTTCACCATTTCCTTGCAACAATATTTCCTTCTATGCAAACTCCCAGTCAAACTCAGATTAGATCATAAACCTTATCCCTAACACCTTAGAACCAAGTGATCAGACTCTAATACCAAATGGAAGGAATCATAGTTGTAGAATACACTTCCTAAACTAATCAATGAGAGGAGAATGTGAAAAAATTAGATAAACACAATTGCTATGATAAACAAAACATCAACATACTACCATTAGACAACGATTTTTGGGGGAAATCTCTTCTAGGAGAAAAAACCCACACTCTAAAGAAAACTCAATGTATTATTCAACAACTAAAGGGTTACAATACATTACAGAGGCTCTATGCTCTCCACAAGAGTGCTCAGGAGTAGAAAAAACATTCTGGAGAACTCCTGAAATGTACAAAACTCCACTAATCCCCTTTACTCCACCATCAAGAAATTTGATCAAGACTCTACTACAACCAACTATGTTGAGAGAAGAGTCATCATCAAGGTATATCATCCCACCATCATATTTCTCATACATTGAAAACTAGTTCTGATGGAATGTCATATGGAAGAAAAATCTAGAGTCTATCAACCATGCACTCTCGCTTGCAAGGGTCACCAAATATACAACAAAGACATCTCCACCATCCTCTTGAGAATGTTTTTAGACTTATCAACAGAATCATTCTTTTCCTTCTTACTCTTATTTTTCTTTTCCTTGTAGCATGGTTTAAAATGCCTAACTTTGCCACAGTTCCAATATTGTTCCTTGAAATTTACAAGAGACATAGGTCACCTACAATATTTGGATCTACCCTTTTATCTCTTCTTTCCTTTTTTCTTTGATCTTCCATGAACAACTAAGACCTCATTGGTGGATTCATAAGATTTTCACCTCACCTCCTCTAAGAGTAAAGCTACAATGACCTCATCAAGCACCAATGTCTTTATAGTGCATCCAATGACCATTACTAGGTTGTTCCATGGATATGGTAAAGAACAAAAAAGGGTGATATGGTGATCATCATTATCCGTCTTCACTCCAACTGAGATTAACTAGGTCACAATAGTATCAAATGTAATCAAGTGCTCAACAACATAGTCATTGTCATCCATTCTCAAGGAAAACAACTTTTTCCTCATAAATTTTTTATTAAACAAGAATTTATCCTGATACAAATCCCCCAACTTCTCCCAGAGAGTTGTTATGGTATTTTCTTAAGAAATGTTCAATAATACAGAATGAGCCAAATAGAGCATGATAATTCTTTCACCTTTCTCTCCCACACCAACCACTCTTCATATTTCATACCAATGGGATTAGTTTGAGATACTGCAAACCATAGATCTCGATCTATGAGAAGATCCTCCATCTTGAGATTCCACGGCTCAAAGTTAGCGCCATTAAACTTCTCCCTTTCTAATCTAGACTTGCTCTCCATTTCCTTGCGACAAGATTTCCTTCTATGCAAACTCCCACTCAAACCAAGATTAGATCAAAAAACCTTATCCCTACCACCTTGGAATTGAGGTGATCAGACTCTAATACGAAATGAAAGGAAGCATAGATAAAAAATACACTTTCTACACTAATCAATGAGAGAAAAATGTGCAAAAATTAGATAAACACAGTTGTTGTAAAAAACAAAATATCAACATACTAAGATTTCCTTGGGAAAACTCTTCCAAGAGAAAAACCCCACACTCTAAAGCACACTCAATGTATTGTTCAATACCTAAAGGGTTACAATACATTATAGAGACTTTGTGCTCTCCACAAGAGTGTTTAGTAGTAGCATAAATATTATGGAGGAATTTCGGAAACATAACATTATGTTAAATCTCACACACTTGTTTTCTCCAACCTTAGCACTCAATAAATAGGCATAATAGAAACCATAAACCATTTATGATTTTCCAATTCTACATGTTGGAAACCATCAACAATTACTTCATCGACTCTTATTGCTTAACATTCATTACATCTGCATTTATTCCATACCACTACTCAATAGTTATTCCATATTAATGCTCCACATTTATTAAGTGTTATAGCTTTGCATTTACTCCTTTTTACACTATAGAATTACAAGGTATTTGACATAAATTTCATTTTTGCAAAGTTTCACATAGATGATAAGATTTTTAGGGATGCATACTTTTGAAGGGGTGCGTGCTCTTAATGCAACTTATTTTATTTATCATCATTAACGAAATGTCTTCGTCATGATGATGTTGTAGTGTGGTTTCCACCAATATATGTGCGTATCTAGAAGCAATCGACGGTGACATTGCAATTTGCAAGTATAGTAAAATGTGATAGGGGAGAAGTGTTGGATTGGAAGGCACTCCTTAAATGGAAAGGTTTTGTCGGATCACATTCGATTTTTTGTCAGATCTTTGTCTAAATAAAGATTTGTGTCCGAATAAATAGTTGATTTGGCTGGAAACTTATCACTTCAAAATCCCTTCAAAATTTTTGAAGATGTTATTTATTAGTCCCTGTTGTAGGCATAGAGGGAATATAGCGATCAATAAGTCGTTGACTACATATTAGTTTGTCCTTTGACCATAAATATTTGCATAATACCTATTGTTGGAGATAGGGAATTAAAAGCATATATTTTTATATAATAAAAATTACCATATATGTATTGATCTGATTGGATAAGAGATTGGAGGTGTTATTGTCGGCTTTGCTATTCCCAATGTTTTATATGGCAACATATCCAAACTTTTTCTCCTATACAGTATTTTTGAATCATATATTTTTCCTATATATTGCTTGAAGGTGGATTAATGCTAGCAATAGTTTGAATGTTTTTATTAGCATTTTCTGCTAGCTAAATATATTCCTAAGTTTTGATATGTACTAAGCATATTGAAATGTTTTGATATCCAAGCTTTATAGTGATTGCGAATTCCAAAGTTTATAACGTCCTTGGCAGATGTATTTTTGTTGAAATGTATTGACACTTTTTTCGAGATGCCTCAGTAAGCCGGACAGCTTAAATTTTTACATGAGGCGACGTCCTCCAATAGGCCTGACAACTTAAATGTTTGCATTCCACGAGGTCCTTAGACAACCTGACATCCTTAAATGTTTATGTAAATACGCTTCTCGGAGTACATTTTTCCTCGAAATTTTCCATACAGTTACAATGAATTTGCACAATCTTGTTTGTCCATCGCCAATTCAAAAACCATTGTATGTTTCATCCTTCTTCTACCTTTGCAATGCAATTTCGTTATCGTTGAAGCTACATACATTGTTTACTGGTTCGGTGAGTGATTCTTCTTTGCTAGTTTCTTGGTTACTTCTTATTGTTGTTTAGTTTGGGAGTCGACCTGCGCTTCTATATTTCAGCGTTTCAGAGTAAGTTTCGATGCCATGGTTTCATTTTCTATTCTGTGTTTGTTGTTCAATGTTTGCAGTCTGCAAGTAAGAATTTTTGCTTATTTGTAGTCGCATGGTCCTTATATGTTTTTGGTTCCTTTTGTGCTTGGGCTGCAGTTTCGTAATCGTTGGAGATACATATGTTGTTTACTGTCTCGGTGATTCTTATTGGTTCATTGGTTCGTGGGTTGTTGGTTCTATTTGTTTGGCTCGGGTTTACTCTTTGGGGCCATGGGGGTGCAGTTCAACCTGTTCGTGCTTTATCATTGTTCGGTGCTTGTTGTTTTCTTTTGTTTGATTCGGCCTTGCAGGGTTGGGGTCCAGCGGTGGTGGTTGGAGCTTTTTTTTTTTCTTTTTTTTTGGATTATTATTGTTTTTTGGGGCGCTTTACGGTGTTCAGCCCCTGCACCTAGGAGTCGACATGCAGTTATGTTATTTTTCCTTTTTCCGAGGTCGATATCTGTTATTCTGTGAGATTTTCTGGTGCTTCAGTGCTTGCATGAAAAAAAATAGTTACATGCAAAATTGTTCGAGGATTACATGTGAAATTGCAATATCCGTTGTTTTTTTGTTAGAATAAAGCATATGCAAGCTACATTTATAGACCATGTATGGTCAGATGTGTCGATCTGACATTACATGTTCTTTCTCCTCTACACAGAGTGTTGTGCGCATGATACAATTTGTGTTGTTCTTGAGGTATGATATGTACAACAAAGATTCTGCAAGATTATATTTGGATGTCTAGAAGCATGTCTGGGTAGTTTGCCACGAAAAACCAAAAACTTGTATCGTGGGAACAACAGTCTGTGTAGAGGATAAAGAAAATGTATTTTCATCGGTGGAAGCATATCTGAATAATTTGCCACGGAAAACTAGAAATCGTTTAGCTAAGGCCATGCAATTGCGTGATATTCTGTGGCTTGTAATATCTTTTGGGTAGGGGAAAAAAATTACACGTTTACAACCATGGATGGAGAAGTGAAAAGGTTCATGTTTCTACCTATCTTCTAGACTGTTCGTTGAGTCTTTTTTACTGTATGTACATATTGCTTGTTCTCCGGTGCATACCAGGTTCCATTCATGTTCATTATATTTTGTGTGTTCCCACATTCAAACAAATAGAATAGCTAGAGAAAACGAGGGAGTCTTGACTGCATCGGTTGAAGAGGGTATAGAAAGGTGCATGCTTGTATTGTTATTTCATATTGCATTATTTTGTATTTCATTTATGGTCTGTATATGTGTTCACCTAGTTTATTATATGTACATGTTGCGTGCCTTTCTACATGGTAACTTATCTTCATTACATGCCTTCCTGCATACTAACCTGCTTCATGTCCGTTGTATTTTTGTTGCATTGGTACATTTAAACAAACAGATTAGCTGGAGATGGAGATGGGCACTTTGGCATCTAAATAGACCCGTTTCTCTTTCTTTTAGATGTATGTCTTCATACTAACTTGCCTTCATGTCCATTGCATAATCGACGTTGCTGCCTTGGAAAAAACAGGTTGTTTGGACATGGAGATGAATTGTTTTGTGCAACAGCAGAGGGTTTTGTGGTACAATCTTCTAAAAGGTATACAAAGTGTGTTGGTAAATTATATATACAAACCAGGTGGGGGCATATAATATTAGACTTGAAAATGATGTCTTGACAACAATGGGCATTTCTTCCCTCCCTATTTCTACTTTTTCCATTTTCTATTATCCATTTTGTTTTCTAATTCATCTAATAGCGTGCTTTCTAAAAATGCCTTGGTGCGTTGGTTTGCAGACTAATGGTTTCACATATGTGGTCCCGCTTCTACTGTGTTCCATATTTACCTACTTTCTCGATTGCGGGTGCCAAGCTAGTAGGTTGAATATTTCTCCCATGGCTTCTGGGGGTCCATGATATATAGATTGGCCATGGTGCTCGCCCTCACGCCCTGTTTACTGTCAAACATTTATCCAGTTAAAAAAATCAGATGCATACAATTTTACGGTTATTTAGTCCTTGTGATGGACAATATACAATGCATATGCTTGTTTAGTCCTGATGTTCATATGCACATGCTTGCATCAAAAAATGTTGGACTAGTGACATGGGCATGAGAAGTCAGTCATCCCAGACATTGGCAGACCGACAAGGCCAAAGGTAAATATGCATACACTCTGCTCTTACTATGTTTACTAAACAAATATCCTCAGGTATATATTCATCTATCACATGGTGGATATGCTGATGTCATCTGCAATACATGGTTTGCAGCTCGCAAGAAGTATCAACAAGTACAAGAGACACGCTGAACGTGGTGCATGTTCCACAGATCAAGAGGTGTGGTTGCAAAACTTTGGCTCCATAGTTCATCAAAGCTATGCGTGTACTTGTAGATTTATGTCAGTGAAAGAAGAATACAGAAAAATATATATATATATATATATATATATATATATATATATATATATATATATATATATATATATATATATATATGCACACTACCATTCACTTTAGTTTTCCTGTTAAAAAAATGTCACCAAGTCTAGAGTTGTAACATCCAAAGTACTATCAATAGAGGGATTGAACAACCGTCGAACTGGACAAGTGTTCGCCGGGGACATAATGGTCGTCTATAGCACCTACTTGGACAAGGCAAACAAAAGTAGATCCATTATGCCTGCTGACATGACAGACAAGTAGGCCATGATGATAGTGACACTGACTGTTCCTCCACAACTTGTCCAGAAACATGCAGAAAAGATATTGTTGGGTAATGGGATATCCATTACAAATTTTAATATATTTCCCAAAACAATATATGACCGTGGTGATTGCTATCGAATTATTTTTCTCAACGAAACAAGCATTGTGGAACAAATTTCCGTTGTTTGTTCAGAATATCGTTTCATCCCAGACTCGACTATTAGCTAGCTTGCACAGAGAATTGATATTTACTGAATCAAAATGATTGACGCAACTGTCACATTGGCGAGAAAACTTGGCTTGCAACACATTCTCCATATAAAGGATGGATATTTGGACAATGACAAGGAAATGGTACCGCTTTTCATATTTAGTTTTGTCCTTTACTTTCGCATGTGCATGTATCTCAGGTAAGTTACACAAATATTACATTGTTCCGTGTTGCAGCTACAACTGTTCGATACGTATTCAAATTTGTTTTTGTCAATCGAACAACAATTGCATAAAGGGCAGATTCCACTTATGTTGTTCAAAAATATAACAAAGAAAAGGGATGTTAGAGAAAGGATCTTTTGGACAACCCATGCAACATTTGTAATAGAGTTGCGAGCAGATATAGTAGAGGATCTGAAGAAACTATCTAGTTCTACAACTATTGTGCGTATACATCCACAAAATCATCCTCACTTTGCTTATAGAAATAGCCTTCAACAAATTTCTGCGGCCTGTTTAATTTTATTTTATTTTTTTAAGGGGAGAGGGGGGTGCAGTTGTGTATTATATTGTTCAATGTATTAATTCCTCTGCTCACATTCCCAGGTTGAAGGTGTTTTAGTTGCAGCCAATGTGTACTCGGTCCCCTTTGAACCTGTATGTGCAAAATGTAACTCTCCTGCTTATGCCTCCTCTTTGATAAGTGATGATATGATTGATTGTCTGCGATGCGGTGAAAAATGTCCATATATATATGGACATTGCGTCAATGGTTTCATCTGAACCATGGGCAACATAACCATGCATTGTACGGTTAGGTAGCCTCAGTTACAAAATGTGCTTCCTAAGTTGGCAGAGTTGTCGTATGAAACATATATATAGAAAAAGGAAAGCAGTGTCTACATGCTGCGGGAGCTTCGGATACACAACAAATTCACCTTAAATGAGGACAATGCAATTTTTCATATCGGATGAAGAAGGGAAAAAAAATATATATATCAAACTTTGGCAGGAAACGAAAATACCTCATGTGTCTCTGCAATATTTTTTCAACATCTAGATGAATGTTCGTCGAACTTCGCTAGTTGGGATTGCACGCGCATAAGATTGTTTGGTCCAAAAAATGGAAAGTATGGCAGAAAACCCCATATATCCCATGGCCCCAGTTATTTTCTACTGGGAACATATACTAGATGCAAGAGAAAACGAATGCAGTGACGTCTTTTATTTGTATATCAAATTGTTTGGTGCAAAGGTCGATGGGTCCTACTCTATGGAACCTTTCAGGAACTTGCTTGTGGCTTATTTGAAGTTTGGTTGGTTCTTGGTTGTGTGCTTTGTCTCTCAATTTTTATACTACAGAACTCCAACTGTTGTTTGGAGGACATAGAACAATATAATTGAATTTTTTAGCCAACTCGCCCGCAGATCCGCCTGAAAAATTCTATGGCACTATGACACAAATGTAGTATGTGGCTTGTTTTAGCAGATTACGTTGATCGATGAACTTGGTAAAATTATTGTCTTGGAATAATTTGAAATCAACGAATATATACTATGCGAAGTGCAATTGTGCTATCATATCAACAAGAGGCCCTTAAAATTCAAATTGGTCATTGTTTTGGCATTTTTAATTAATCCATGAACTTGGTAAAATTAATGTCTTGAAATAATTTGAAATGAACGAATATATAATGCGCGGAGTGAAATTGTGATATCATATGAACAAGAGGCCCTTAAAATTCAAATTGGTCCTTGTTATGCTTGCAGTGATAGAATTTTAAAAAAACTTTCTTTTCTTTCCTTCATTTAAAAAAAAATAAGTGATTTAACATCCTTTAATAATTTAATATAATTCAATTGTACAATATCAATATTTAATATGAATAATTTAGTCTTTGAAAATAATGTTTTTAGATAAAGTTAGATAGGATGACCATCCATAAACAATTGCAATCTTGAATCCTCTAGTCGTGGGGTCCTATCGATTTGTATGTCCCGGAACTCCAAGTGTTGTTTAGAGGACACAGGACAATAGAAGTGCAATGTTGAGCCAACCAGCCCGCAAGTCCTCCTATCAATTTGTATATCGTAGAAGTCTGAGTGCTATTTGTAGGACACAAAACAATAGAGGCTCAATTTTGAGCCCACCAGGTCGAGAACCCGCGATCCAAAAAGTGCCTAAGTATGGAATGAGGGATCCACATATTCTCTATAAAATCTCATGTCCACTACAATATCAATATTTAATATTAATAATTTAGTATTGAAAATAATTTTTTTAGATATGTTAGATAGTTGATAGGGATTACCATCCATAAAAAATGGCAAACTTGAACCCGCCAGTCCTCGAGTCCATCTGTCAATTTGTATATCGCAGAACTCTGAGTGCTATTTGGAGGACATGGAACAATGGAAGTGTAATGTTGATCCAGCCAGCTTGCAAGTCCGCTTGTCAATTTGTATATTGCGGAATTGTGGGTGCTTTTTGTAGAGCGTGAAACAATAAAGGCCCAATTTTCAGCCTGCGAGCCCCAGAAGCCGCGATCCAAAAAGTGTCTAAGTATGGAATGGCAGATCCATACATGCTCTATAAAAATTTCATGTCCATAGTTTATAAGAGTACATACTTAGTATGTATTACTCGTCTTTCAGAAAACTTCTAGGTGCGGAAGTTGGCAAATTCACGACTTCATATTTCACTTACTTTTATATCACCAGCATGACCGACCGCTTCTCCGTTTGATATTGTAATAAATGAATATAAACTAGCACAAGTCCAATTGTGCTATGACATGAACATGAGGACCTTAAAATTCAAATAGCTAGTAAGTCCTCTTATGAATTTGTATATCGCGGAAATGTGGATGCTATTTGTAGGGCACGAAACAACAGAGGCCCAATTTTGAACCCGCCAGCCCGAGAATCCACCATCCAAATAGTGGCTAAGTATGGAATTAGGGATCCGTACATGCTCTATAAAATCTCATGTCCATAGTTTTTAGAAGTAGATCTTTACTATGTATTACTCGTTTCCTCTGAATGTTGTTTAGAAGACATGAAACAATAGAACTGCAATGTTGAAGGACCCAGTCCGTAGCTTCGGCTATCAATTTGTATATCGTGGGACTCTGGGTGATATTTGTAGGATACAGAGAAATAGAGGCCCAAATTTGAGCCCTCCAGACCGAGAACCTGCAATCGAAAAAGTGGCCGAGTATGAAATGAAGGATCTGTACAAGCTCTATAAAAACCTCATGTCCATACCTTATAAGAGTTCATACTTAATATGTATTACTCATTTTTCGAAAAACTTCTACATGCGGAAGTTGGTGGATTCACGACTTTAGGTTTCAATTACCTTTAGATGACCAGCCCGATCGACCGCTTCTCCGTTTGATATTGTAAGAAACGAATATAAACTGGCCCAAGTCCAATTATGATACTACAGCAACACGAGGCCCTTAAAATTGAAAAATTCCGCAAATCCGCTTGTCAATTTGTATATCGTGGAATTATGAGTGCTACTTGCAGGGCACAGAACAACACAGGCCGAATTTTGAGCCTGTCATCTCGAGAACCCGTGATCCAAAAAGTGACCAAGTATGGAATGAGGGTTGCGTACATGCTCTATAAAATCTCATGCCCATACTTTATAAAAGTACATACTTGGTATGCATAACTTGTTTCTTGCGAAATTTTGTAGGTGTGGAACTTGACGGATACACGTGTTCATATTTCCACCCATTTTTATATCAGCAGCTCGACCGACCTCTTGCCCGTTTCATATTATAAAAAAAAAATTGGAACACAAGTTTCTGAATACGCGGGCTTTTCTTTGAAATAAGATATTTCACATCCTTTTATAATTTTATATAACTAAATTGTACAATATCAATATTTAATATTAATACTTTAGTTTTGAACATAATGTTTTTTGGTAGTGTTACATAGTTCATAGGGATCACCATCCATAAATAATCACAAGGTTGGGCCCACCAACCCTGGAGTCCATATGTGAATTTGTATATGGCCGAAGTCTGAGTGTTTTTTGAATGACACGGAACAATAGAAATGCAATGTTGAGCGAGCTAGCCCGCAAGTCCGCCTATCAATTTGTATATTGCGGAACTCTTTGGTGTTATTTGTAGCTAACGAAACAATAGAGGCCTAGTTTTGATCCCGCCAGCCCGAGTACCCGTGATCCAAAGATTGGCTTAAGTATGGAATGCGGGAACAGTGTAATGCCTGAGTAGCCCGTAGGTCCGTTGGTCAATTTGTATATCGTGGAATTATGAATGCTATTTGTAGGCCACAGAACAATGGATGCCCAATTTAGAGCCCGCTAGTCCGAGAACCCGCGATCCAAAAAGTGCCTAAGTATGGAATGTGAAATCCGTACATGCTCTAAAACATCTCATGTTCATACTTTATAATACATATTTAGTGTGTATTACTCATTTTTCCAAACATTTCTAGTTTATCTTTTCTCTCTACTTTTCCTTTTTGAAATGCGGGTTCCTGCATGGGTAGGTTTAACATTGTGTTTCCATTGTTCCACCCCCTGCAACTAGCACCCGGACTTCCGCGATTTACAAATTTCCAAACAAACCCCCTTTCATCTCATATGCTTTTGCTTTCTGTTTACTTAGGTCCTTCTTCCAAATGTCTCATGCTTTTATATATAGAACCCAGGTTCAACAATATACAAATTTCCCTCTCGTCATTGCTCTTCTGTTGTTCGCCTACTCACAAATAGTAGCCGAAATTCCACGACATACAAATTGACGGCTGATATCTATCAGTAAGATGTAATATGACCATTGACCCTTCACGTCTCCTAGGTATATCTTCTGCCCTTCTTCTTTTGTAACCCGCCCGACCGCTTTCCATACTTAGGTATTTCTTGGAATTGATTTCGCGGGTTGGTCGATGCCTTGCCGCAATTCTCCATCATCGTTGCCTTCGTACTTGTTTCCAGATATACAATAATTAAGATTTAATGCTAGTAGTTCATCCTGCAGGAACCATTAAGAGTGTCATTAATGTCCGAAAGTCCAGATAAGAATTGTCATTACTACGAATTAAACAAAGATTTACGCACAAGTATGTTATCCTTTCCAAGTATTCATTTCAAACACGATGCAATCTATTTTTTGTGTGTCGATGGGTTGGAGCTTTTAAGAAATTTATAATTCTTAATCTCTCTTCGTCATCACCACCACCTTCACACTTTTTCTAATTATGCAATTAGTGAGTTGTGATGGTGACAAATCATTTCGGACGAACCTTGGATATTGTCATTGATCAACGAAAGGCTCGAGGAGATATTGCATTGATACGCATTAAACCATAATTTGTGGAGGGTTATATTATCCCTCCCCGATTTTCATTTCAAACACCGTCTCGAGTAAAC
Source organism: Picea glauca (assembly GCA_000966675.3). NCBI lineage: Eukaryota > Viridiplantae > Streptophyta > Pinopsida > Pinales > Pinaceae > Picea > Picea glauca. The sequence continues at coordinate 62,043 of JZKD02S0492731.1, forward strand.
GGAAATTCTTGTTAATTTGTGGCGACAGTTCTGTCTAGATACAGTAAACACATTGGGGCATAATGGCCAGAGGTTCCACTATGCCAGGGCATATTCTTACTACTCATCTCCCTCTGCCTAGGAGCAAAAAAGGAGATGGTCCCTTGGTACACCAAGAGATATATTCCAAGCCAAAGAATTCCAATGAAACCCTACTTGCTCAGAGAACCTTCCCAGTTGCATTCATGGTTGGCGCAGAGGTTGATGTCATGAATTCCAAGCTGAAAGAAGATAATCTTATGGGCGATGATACGACAATGGATGATGGAAATGCAGAGACTCTTCCCACTCTTTTGCCCAAATTGAAATCAACCATAACGAACGGAACTTCCAGGCTCGATGATGGCTGTCTTGAAAACACCAAAAGGAGTTTCAGAAAAGAAACTGATGGTAAACGCAATAGCCACTTTGCAGTGCGAAAATAGGAATTCCAGAGTTCCAAATTAGTCCATTCTAGGGGGAAGAGTTTCACTGTAAAGTAATGATCTGTTGATGCTCCCAGATATATTTCAAAATAATTAACTTGCGGGACTAGTGTCATGTTCTCTAGATATATAATTAACATCTTCGGGAATCATGTCCAAAACTCTCACTGTTGCAAGGCATTTTTGTACTAGTCATCTCCTTCCACCCAGAATGGACTAATTTGGACCTCTGAAATTACACGTGCAACCTGTGCTCCTGAATTTTTTTCAACTATGAAGAGGCGGTTTCAGCTAAGGGCTATTCCATTTTCCCTACAACGTTTTTTGTCTTCTTCCTCACGGGAAGCTTCTGAAAACTATCAATTTCGGAACAAGATGATTCATCGAGGAGAAAACTGCGAGGATCTTGCATACTGTGGATCCCGTGCTTGTGTTTATGGCAGATACGTTCAATGTTTTGGCCCGAAGAACTGGGTCGAATTTCTAAGGATAGATGCACAATACTCGATGTTTTTCTTATTTTCTTAAATGGATTTTCTATTAAAAAATAATTGCCTTGGACTCTTCATTGTTGATTCTTTTCTGGATTTAATGCCTATTCTCATTGGCATGGTTTGATGCTCTCGTACTTCTTGGATATTGTGTTTACTTAGGTTATTTTTTCTAAGATGGAACATCTAACAATTATATAAGAATGTACTGTGTCAATCCACCAGCCTTTTATGCAAACAAAAAATGGATTACACAGTTTCAAACCAATGTTCAATTCTATTCGTAATGCAGATAGAACATAGCAATACCAATGTACAATCTTGCAGCAAAATCATTATTCTTGTTTCTAGACATGCAATTATTAAGTTTTAATGCTAACAACCCATAATGCAAAAAGTTTAATACTTGATTTAATATGTTGAAGTCATGGAAGAATGTATCAAGAACACAGTTACACCCACACGTTCCAACAAAATCTAATCTTCAACAAAGTGTTTGCTGGAAATTAGTAGAAAATGAAGTTTAGTAGTTAACTTAATATGTTACAGTCATGGAAGAATGTATCAAGAACATACTTACACACACGGGTTGCAATAAAATCTAATCTTCAACAATGCATTTGTTGAGAATTAGTAGAAAATGATGGTTTTGAAACAATGGGGCTTCTTTGAAACCAATTAGCGCTTATGAAAATTGCCTTCTACCTTTCTATTTTCCCACTCTTTTATTCCCTATAGTTTCTCTTCCTGGTTACTTAATTGTTGTTTTTTTTCCAAAATTGTCTTGCTGCGCGGCTTGGCGGATTGATGCATTTCCAACGAGCACTACCCCTTTCTTTAAATTGACCCTCTGTTGTTCTGTGTCCTACAACTAGCACCCAAAGTTCCACGATATACAAATTGACAGGCGGACTTGTGTGCTGATTGGGTCAACATTACACTTCTACTTTTCCGTGACCTCCAAACAACATTCGGAGCTCCATGATATACAAATTGACAGACGGGCTCCAGGGCTGGCGGGCTCAAGATTGCCTTTGTTTACGGATGGGAAAGTGCTAAAATGAGCCATACCACATTTTCCCCACAGAAGCTATATTAAAGGGCAAGGCATTTCCTCTATATTTTTGTGTCCTGCAAACAACACCCACAGTTCCGCACTATACAAATTGACAGCCAGAATTGCGGGCTAGCTTGCTAATAAAATGCCTCGTAGTTTTGCGATATAGAAATTGACATACGAAGCATATAAGAAAGAACCAAGTAAACTCGCAGATCGTATTCTTGGTCGTTGTTTTCTGTTCCCGCCAACTTCGCAATTCTTTTATGTTTCTCTTTTCCCTGAACTTTATCTTTTTTTTCACTTATTCGTTTTTTCAAAAATGTATGGTTGCGCCATGGGAGGTGTTGCAGGTTCACACTTGCACTCATTCTCTTTTATCGCAACACCGACCGACCGCTTCCCCATTCCATACCCAAAATCTTCTTCGACCGTGAATTCCTGGTAGGCGGGCTCTAGATTGGAATTTTGTTGTTCCCTGGCCTATGAACAGTACCGTCACTTCCGCGATATACAAATTTGAAACTGGACTCAGATCATACCCTCTTCCGTATTATGGTCCACCTATCATGCCCTCTTCCGTGGTATACATTTTGCACTGAAAACTTTCGAGAAATACAATTTAACCGTCGGGTCCTCGCATCTTTTGTGGAACTATTGTCACCCCATTTTGAAGCATGTCTGTCTGCTTTCCATACTTCGCCATTTCTTCGAATTTATTTGGCGGGTTGAAGAAATATTTAGTTCCTAGTCATTGTTTCCTGTGCCCACGCCCCTTTGCAATTAGCAATTGCCAATTATATATAAGATCTTATTTCTAGGCATGCAATTAGAAATTTCCCTATTCCATACTTAGCCACTTTGTCAAAATTCCGCAAATATACAAACCGACCGCTGAAATGCCCCATCATCATCTCTTTCGTTTTACACATTTTGCACTCAAAAATTCTGACTTTGCCAAAATTCCGAAAATATACAAACCGGCCGATGAACTGCCCCATCATCATCTCTTCCATTTTACACAGTTTGCACTCAAAAATTCCAATACATAAAATTTGACCGTGCAATACTCGCATGTCCTGAGTATTCCCGTAACCCTTTTTTGAATCTTGTCTAACCACTTTTCAGCGCTTTCCATTCTTTCCTTTATTTGCGTCGTCTCCATCACATTCGCACTTATTTCTAATTATTTTTATTATTTTATATATATATCTATATATATATATATATATATATATATATATATATATATATATATATATATATATATATATATATATATATATATTGTTTCTAAATATGGAAATACTGGGATTTAATTCTAACAGGTCATCATGCAGGAACCGTATAGATTGTCATTGACGGGCGAAAGGCTCGAGGAGATCTCCTATTGATCCGCATTAAACCAATTTTTTTTTTTGGGGGGGGTGGTTATAGTATCCCTTTCGAGTGTTGATTTAAAATCATGAAATGCCATTCGCGCGTTCACGAAATCTCCAAACCTTAATTTCTCTTCGCCGTACCCACCACCTTCGCATTTCTAAATATGAAATAAATAAGCTTTACTACTAACAGTTCATTATTATTCGGTGAAAGACTCAAGGAGATTTCCCATTCATAAGAATTTAACCAAGATTTAGCAGAGATTTACATTATCGGCTCTAATTTTTCATTTAAATCATCATCTGGAGCAAACCAGCATTCTCATAAACCTATGACATCAACTCAACAACAGTTCTGTTGAGATACGGTGAACATCCTCGGGCGCGAGGACCAGAAATTCCAGTGGTCCAGGGCATATTCTTATTAATCAACCTCTGCGGCAGAGAACCAAGTAATTTGGACCTCCGGGATTGCTCATGCATGTTGTGTTCCTGAGGTTTTTGACTGTAAGGACTTGGTCTCTTGGTGCGTCGATAAATTTATTTCAGAAAAAAGAATTATTCCACTGCAGGGCCGCTCTTCTATTTCTTTGTCACCTCAGGTATTCCGCCAGATGCTAAGATTGTCGGAGCCAACATTGACATTCAGAGGAGAAGATTGCAAACAATTCCTGGCAAAGCATAATAACGGGTTGGACCTCTTGCCCCATTTTTTGGAAAACCCGATTCTAGTTCCTGAAGATATTACAAGCTTCCAGGTTAGTTCATTTAGAAGTCCATCTCGCGAAATTGCCTGGCTATTTACAAGAATAACGGGACATGAGTCCACAACAACTGTTTCCCGAATGGCCCTTTATATTTTGTATTTCACAGTCAACGAACAAGCCATTTTTTATTGGGGCAGGGTAATTTCCCATGAAATCTGTTCCCAATTGTCAAGCTTCAAAAGGGAAAAGAAATTTTATATGTCATCCTATTTAGTTTTTGCAATGGAGCATTCTTGTCGGTTTCCACAACTGTCTCTGTCCAAGAATGTCAACTGCGAATTTCACCCAGTAACGTTCTGGTACTAGGCCTTGTGGAAGCACAAGGCTTCCCACTGTTTTTATGAGGTTTTTAATGGCTTTGTCTCTATTTTCAAAGTTTTGTTGTTAGGAGAAGATGCTCCCCGCATATCTGAATAGACAACCAATTTTTTGGACAAGAAGGGGACACTCGAACATTTGGATAATTACACTATCATAAGAATTTTTGGCTCCATGGAACAACCTACTCTCCTTCCATGTCACATTATGGACATAATGTTTGTTGTAAAAGTAGCACAATAGTACAGCTAGTGGTTCCATCTGTTGCAAACGAAGAAAAAAAAACAGTTCATTCCTCTGCCTTGGAAAGTAGGGGAGTTTGTGTTGAAAAACGTCAACAAAATTGATGAATTCGCAGCACATTCTAGCATCTCCAACCTGAGATATGTTGAAATCATAAGAGGGTTCGACCCCTATAATATTTTTCGACAACATTTACAAACACTTGGCCTCGACGATTGTTTTTTAAATAAACACATTCCCCAAAATAGAGACAGTGGTGGCAACGGTCCTGCCTTTGATGTCAGCGACGTAGACATAGTTCAAAGCTGCACTAAATTGTACATGCAACAGGGGAAAGGCCCCGGTAACAAGAGTGTTCAATTGGCAAATATCACTCCAAAAAGTACAACATCCCAAAGAATCGCTCCAATGGTCCACCACAACAACAAAGAAACTCAGAGTTCTTCAAATGGAGGAGGAGATAACGACCCTCCTCACTCTAAAATTGATAGTTCTCACAATCTTCCAGTAGAGAAGAAGAGAAAAAAAATGTGGGGCAGGCAGAAGAGCCAAAAATTTAGAGTGAGAACATGGAACTTGACACTGATCTGGATAACATGATTCACTTCCTTGATAAACCCGGAGACACCATCCACCATAGCCATCCAATGGACATATCTGTTACTGAAATTTTTGACAAAGATGAATCCTTCGTGTTCCAGAGCGTTGTTTTTTATACCCAGTCCAAAAAATTGATAATTGAGAAAAAAGATGTTAAAAATAAGAAAGGAAAATCTCGTTCAGAGGTTCATCTTGCCAACATGTGGCCGTCCAAAATCTGTCAATTTCACACCGTGAGCGGAGAAGAACTTCATGATTCCATTGGAGGCATCGAGACCGAGAATTCCAGACTGAAGGAACAGGTCAAGGAATTGGAAGACGTTTTCATTCCTATGCCATTGTTTGTTGATCCTTTGGAAATAACCATGCCTGCCACCCCCGCAGCCAACGTAAAAGCATCCTCCACCCTACTCGCATCCTGTAAAGGATATGTGGAGAATAATATCAAAAAAGAATCAAACTGGTTACTGAGGCATGGAAAAGATCACAAACCATCACTTCCCTTGGAACATAGTTTTCTCGAACATTTGCAGGTCTTGTTAAAAGATGAAGAAAATTTATTTTTAAAAATGGTCATTCCTTTTGGCACCATTTCCAACAATATGACAAAAACAAAAAGAAGAGAACAAGATCTTCCATCCAAAAATCGGATCGGTCAATTGAATGCATGTTGGAAAGAAAAAGTGAAGAACCTACACCTCATTGTTCAATCATGTGAACAAGCCATATCGAAGAAATATAAATTATTCAAGAGGCTGTCAAATATAGACTTAGCCAGGAAAACCAACGACTTCCAAGACCCCGAATTAATCGCAAACTCCTTGCCCTTAACTAGGCAAGAGTTTGATAAACAAGTTGTTATGTTTAAGGCCTTGTCTCTGCAAAAGTTTTACAACATCCTTCAATTTGATCAAGCTCACGTCCACGACTGACTAGTCAAATATTCAGTACAAAATGAGGAAATTCTTCAGGCTCACTGTAATCTTTCTATCGACTTCTAGGAATTAGAAAACGATCTTTTCAACATAAAAATCCGGAATGAGATCAACATCGCCCCAATGAGAAGCTACATTGAAGAATGGAACGAAACGCAATTGAAGCAGGCCACCGACGAAAGGAAACAGACAATTGCCAGGATTCCAGCAGCCGTCGACGACATCATTGAAACCGTAGTCATTGGCGACATCAATGAAATGACAGCCGCAAGAAAATATCCAAAGGGCTCATATGTACCCTCACTATAAGTCTACTGATCATATCCTGCTTTTTTTATTAACCTGGTTATTCCACTTTCTTAAATATAGATGTGTAGGCAAACACTTATACCTTTCCATTTATTTTTTTTGTAGGTATTGCACTCTATCTTCTTTCTACAATCATGTTTCTTGTACATATTTCTCTAATGGTCTGCAAGATCCCCAATCCTAGTCACTACTACATTGGGTGCAATTACAATGAAATATTACGACGGTTTATAATTTCGTCGTATTTTTTTTTCTTTTTTTGTACTAAATATCCTTCTTCTTTTTTTCGGGGTCCAAATGTTGGTCGCTCTAGCGACCAACATTCTAGGTTAGTCATTTTAACGACAAACATTGGTCGCTCTAGTGACTAACCACCATTTAGTTTCTCTAGCGACCAACAATGGCACGTGTCAGAATAAAATGGTCATTTGCGGCAAATCAATCATATATATATCCCAGTTACGGGAAATTTGCTATAGTTACGACAATCATTTTCTACAGTTGTGAAAATCATTCGGGTGTTCTGATGCAATGGTGTTCTGGTTTTTTATGAAATCTTGATTTCAATTCTCTTTCAAGAAGAGAAACATTTAATTGATCAGACTCTACATAGCTGAGATTTTGAAGGTTAGTACTTAAAAATTTTCTATGTGATTTAGTAATTTGGTGCTATTGAACTATTTTATGGTTTATTTTCACTCCTTATAAGGGTTTAGAGGAAGAGGTTATAGGCGCTAATTATGGATAAAAGATATATATGTTAAGTGTTAATGGTAATACATACAAATATTTAGGGGTTATAAGGGATAATTCTTAGGGGTTATATATGCTAGGGTTTTAGTATTTAAGTGATGAAGACGTTATAGGTATTTG